>VZTH01018489.1:7931-33351 GCA_013397815.1 Aleadryas rufinucha | reverse complement strand
CTTCCCGTCGTGCCCCGCGCGGCTGAGGCGGGAACGCGGCGGCCTAAGATGGCGGCGGCTCTGGCAGCGCGGAGCTGCCTCGAGCTGAGCGCGGCCGGCCGGGTCTCGCCGAGACCCCCGCAGGAGCTGCTCTTCGTGCCCCCCGGCATCGCCCCGCTCCCCGCCGGCCGCTACAGCGACAGCGCCGGCGGCTTCTGCTACCAAGAGAGCGCGCAGCTCGGGGCCGCCACCAGGAATCGCTGGGTGCGATGGTGAGTGCACGCCCCCGTCCGCCTTGCCGGGCTTCGACTCTTCTCATCCACGCGTCTCCCCTTCTCACCCACGCCTCTCTCCTTCTCACCCCTCTGAGACCGTCCTGTCCCTCAGATCTTCCTCATCCTCATCTCTGCCCTTTTCTCCCTTCTCAGACCCTCCTCATCCTCACGTCTGCCCCTCTGTTCCCGCAGGAGCACCTCGGGGGACACGGTGGAGCTGGTGGAGGAGTCCCTGGACGTGAACCTGCTGAACAGCGCGGTGCGGCTGCGGATCCAGGGCTGCCCGTTCCTGCCGGGCGGGATCCACCTGTGCGAGGTGCAGAGTCACCTGGTGGTGCTGCTGGTCACGGCGCAGACGGTGCACCGGCTGCTGCTCCCGCACCCCGCCCGCCTCTACCGCAGCGTGAGTGCCGGGAATGCCGCCGGGGGCCGGGGCAGGCGGCCCCGTCACCGCAGGGAGGGCTTGGGAGGGGGCAGGTGACCCAAGATCCATCGGAAGCAAGAGGGAAAAGTGGAGGTTTGGGGAATTTAGCCCTGTTTTTCTCAGGAACTGGCTGGATCTCCCACCTCTGTCATGTGGACTGTGGTGACACTGGAATTGAGCTGCTGCTGGGAATGAGCCTCGGCTCTTCCAGAGCTCTTCCTGATTGGACTCTTTTTTTTCCCCCAGCTGAGAAGGCTGCAGGTTTTGTCTGGGCTGGAATCTATATTTCATGTGGAAGATGGATCCTAGGCAGGGTTTCTGTCACATTTACCATCCTTCCATGGATGCGGGTTGGAACTGGATAGTTTTTAAAGTCCATTCTGACTGAAACCATTCCATGATTCTCCCCATTTGCTCTTGCATTTTCCTCTTATGCCTGCTTTTTGCCAGGAACCTCTACTCTCTTGGAGAGCTTCTCTCCTGCTTTTAGAGCTCCGGAGAGCTTTCCCAGGGGATGACCCTGTGCTGTGGCAGAACTGCTCTTCCTGGGTTTTGTCACCAGTGATTTTCTCTGAGCTATCCCCAGAGATTTTTTACTGGAAAGATCCTTTTTATCAAGGAGACAGTTGCCATTCCGTCACTGTCTGGTGGGTTTTTTTTCCTGTGCCTTAGATATGTGTGCTCAGGATTTGCTGTTTTGTGGAATCCTCTAGGATCATGAGAGTCCAGCCAATTCCCCAACATTGCCAAGGCCACCCATGTCCCCAAGTGCCACATCAGGAACTCCACTGCTGGAGCCTGTTCCAATGCCTGATAACCCTTTCCATGAAGGAATTTTCCCTGATATCCAACCTAAACCTCCCCTGGCACAACTTGAGGCTGTTTTGTCTTGTTTCCCCCCAGGAGCTGATAACGGAGAGCCAAGTGCAGTCCGTGTTTACGGATATCAGTAAAATCCACATCAGGGATCCCTCCAATTACTACGTGATTCCCAGTGTGCCGGGGCTTGCTCCCAACTCCCTGGCCTCCGCGGCCTGGCTGAGCAGCGAGGGGGAGGCTCTCTTCGCTCTTCCCTCTGCCTCAGGAGGGATCTTTGTCCTTAAGCTGCCTCCTCCCGATGCTCCGGGTAAGGATTGGGCACTACAACCCCTCTCCCATCTTGGAATTTCATTTAATCTTCATTTTTTGATTTTCCTTTTATTTTTGAAGGAAGTGTTTCTGTTGTGGAATTGAAGCAGAGCTCGGTGGTGCAGCGTTTCCTCACGGGCTGGATGCCGACTGCCATCAGGTGAATGCCTGGAGACAGATAAACGGAGCTAATTTTGGCTTCTGGATCCCCTCACCTGGAATTTTTAGCTCAAGTCACACAGGCACCTGTAAATACTCCACCCGAAAAAGTTAACGGGGTCACAGGAGCTATCGTAGTATGGAAGTTGGGAGCGGAATGCTGGATTAGCAGGGTCCTACTGATTCTGTGTGTCTGAATATGTTCTCTAGTAATTGGCCTCCAAGGATTTGCCCAGGATGTGGCTCGCAGCCAGCATGGATTAGGGATTACTCTGCCCTGGTGCTGAGGAGCCAGGCGCGTTCCTGACAAGCAGCGGTTATGTGGGGTTCACACGGATGCTCTGTGGTGGATTGGGATCGTTAGGGTTGGGATTGTTAGGTTGGCTTAGAGCGCACAGCCAAATCCTAGGGTCTTTTCCTTGGAAGTGGGAGTGAGTCCCTTGATGCCCTGAGTGACTTTGACCATTCGGGGGGGTGGTATTGCCCAGGGGCTGTCAGGATCCTTGCTTGTGACTTCTTGGATCCTTGTCAGAGGCTGGCAGGATCTGTGCTGAGGGCTGCTTGGGTCCACGTTTGGGGCTGCTGGGATCCTTTTTTCCCTCTGGATCCTTTGCCTGCGTTCTGCAAGTACCAGGCAGGGGATGGGGAAGTGGGAATATGCTTCAGCTCTACCAAAGCAAGTGAAGAACTGGGTGTCACTAGTGTGATGGGATCATCTGCTTTGTGGATGCTGAAACATTCCCTTCTTCTGGTCTCACCCCACTGGTTTATTTGGATTTAAACACAGTGGTGGAACCCCAGTGCCTTGGATCTGTGCACCTGCCTTGATTTTAGAATCATGAAATCCTGGAGTGGTTTGACTTGGAAGGGGCCTTAAAGCTCATCCAGTCCCACCCACTGCCTAGGGCAGGGACACCTTCCACCAGACCACGTTGCTCCAAGCCCTGTCCAGGCTGGGTTTGGACTCTTGCAGGGATGGGGAATTTTCTTTGAAGGTGTTGTAACCTCTGATTTTCCAGAGGCGATGGTGGCCCCTCGGATGTGCCCGTCAGCCTCTCCGTGCACTGCCTGGATCATGATGCCTTCCTCTTCGCCCTCTGCCAAGACCACAAGCTCCGGATGTGGTCCTACAAGGTGAGGAGGACCTGGGTTTGGGGGGAGTAAAATGAAGCCCAAGGAGTCATGGGTGAGTGCTTGGCATGGATCTGTCTCCCACTGAATTGTTGCTGTGGCTTCTCCACGCTGGGATTTGGGACAGTATGTGAGAGTAGTCGGGGTGTGTGTTTGTAGCAGCGTCTGGAAAGCGAGGGGTTTCCTGCTCAGCCTCATTCCTGGGATAAGGGTTATTTCCAGACCTACTGGAGCGTTTGGGAAGGCAGGCAGGAGCGCTTTGAGGCCCAAGGAGCCATCCCAAATGGATTTTCTCTTGCTTTCAGCAGTAATGAAAGTGTCTTTGTCAACAAGAAGTTAATAAAAGCCTCTTGCTCCAGATATTGAGTGCCGGAGCTAATGGAGCAGCACGGCGCTTTCACGGCTCAGTGGCACTGGAATGTGCCGTGGGAGGGAGGGGAAGCTTTATCCTACATGCCTGGGCTCCGGCAGCCCGTGGGATTGGTGGGAAGGGGGCCCAGGTGAGCTGGGAGAAGCCAAGGAGTGGTTCAGGTAAAGGTACGGAGCCTTAATTTACGTCCTTTGTGGAAAACTGTGGGCAGATGTTGTCTGGAAGGGGAAAGAGAGGAGGGAGACAAGCAGTTTCTCAATCCTGAGTCTTTCCTAAGCCGCTCTCCCGATACTTTTGTTATTTGCAGGATCAGATGTGCCTGATGGTGGCGGATCTGCTGGAATTCATGCCGGTCAGCAGGGACCTGCGGCTGGCACCGGGCACCGGGCACCGCCTGCGCCTGGCCTTCTCCCAGTCCCTGGGTCTTTACCTGGGAGTCTATATGCATGCTCCCAAGCGAGGGCAGGTATGGAGCCACGGGCTCTTCAGGCTGCAGGAGGAGGAGTCATTCCCTTAGGACTTGGGTTTGGAAGGCAAGAAATAGGAAAAAGTTTCATGCGTGACCCTCTGGAGGGATCAGTGCTTTCTAAATAAACATTTTCTTCCTCACAGCACTGCGGGATATGTGTGCCCGAGCCCTGGGAGTGGAATTCCCTGTGTGACTAAGCTCATCCATGAGGGCTAGTTCACTTGTTTACCTCCTGCTCTGAAAGCATGGATGTGCCGTGGGAAAAGGAGAGGTCCAAAAGGAGCTAAAAGCGTGGAAATGCTGATGGTGTGTTTACACTGGGCTCCTGGGAGCGTGTGGATGCTTCTGCAACTTGGGGAGAACTTTTTGTGGAGAACGATAAATTTAGCAGGAGGGGAATGACGGCACAAGCCAGGCTCATCTGTTGGACAGCTTATCCCGTTCTCCAGGGAATTCCCACACAGAACAGGAGGCATAACATGAGTCCTGCTGTCCCATGAGTGCTCTGCTCTGGGAAGAACCGGCAGAGCTGGGCCTGCAGCTAAGGACTTGGGGCTTTCCCACCTTAGTCTACTTCTTTTCCCACATCTTGTGGTCACTGGCAGTGCCAGGTGTGGTGGTCTTACAGTTTTTCAGGTTTAGTGTTTGGAAAGAGCTGGGAGTCCTTTGAGTCCAGGCAGGGATGAGTGTCCTTGGGGAGAAGGGTGAAGCCAGGATGTCGGTGCAGAGGGTCCAGTGGTGTGCTCAGCTCACCCCTCTTGTCCTCTGGGTTCTGTTACCTCTAACACCAGGCAGGGAGAGGGACTGGAATGATGAGATTCCCTGAGATGTGTTTGTTTAGTCCTTCAGGAAATGATTTATGAGGTGTGTTTGTAGTTTTGTGTCTTCCAGCTGGTGAGCACTGAGAGCAACCGCTACAGCCTTGACCACATCTCCTCCCTGTTCTCCTCGCAGGTGAGAGCTGGGGCCTGGCCCCCAGGAGGAAGAGGCCTGGACTTTGGGATTTAAATCATAGAGTCATGAAATGGTTGGGTTGGAAGGGATCCCTTAAAGCTCACCTTGTTCCAGCCTCCTGCTGTGGGCAGAGACATCTTCCACTAGACCAGGTTGCTCCAAGCCCTGTGCAACCTGGCCTTGGACACTTTCAGGGATGAGGCAGCCACAGATTCTCTGGGCAACCTCAGCACCCTCACAGGGAACAATTTCTTTCCAACATCCTATGTCAGTCTCCTCCTTTTTGGTTTAGAGCCATTCCCCCTTGTCCTGTCACTCCAAGCCCTTGTCCCCAAGTCCCTCTCCAGCTTTCTTGTAGGCTTCCTTCAGGTACTGGAAGGGGCAATTAGTTCACCCCAAAGCTTTCTCTTTTCCAGGCTGAACAATTCCCAAAGCCTGTTAAATTCCACAGGGGAATGTTTTGCTGTTGTTAAGTACCCACCTTTCTCTGCTGTACTCTAATTTGGGGATAAGAAAGGAAATTGACTCTTTCTCTCTTTCCTAGGAGACTCTAGTTGACTTTGCCTTAACCTCAGCCGAGATCTGGGCACTGTGGCACAACGAGGAGAACCAAACTGTTGTGAAATACATCAACTTTGAGCAGTGAGTTTTGGGCATGGATCACTGGGATAACTGCAGGAAAACCCTGACAGAGCTCCTCAACTTAGACGTTTATACTCAAGCTGCCGGAACATGGAAAATGTAAAAAATCCAGGCAGCAGGATTGCTGAAAGTGGAGTTTGAGCGTGGCAGAGGGAGCGTTGTGCTACCCCACAGCTCCTTCAAAACAATCAGGTGGTCCCTTCCAGGAAAACACATGTTTCAGGGAGATGGTGATAGGAAAGTATCATCCCTGAATATGAAGCTGAGAGGGTGGGTTGGTGCAGAGCCAGGGAGTTGAACAGTGGATGAAAAATGCTATGAGAGTGCAAATTTTGGGAGAAGAAGGTACTGGTCAGTCTGAGAGTTGCTTGTGAGCTTGTGGGATGGGGAGAATGTTGATTAAAATGAGGGATTCTAACCTGTTTCATCAGTTTATGGCTAGAAATGCCACAGTTAATCTCTCCTGCCGAAATCTGTCCCTTGTCACTGTGCAAACCTCCTGTTTCCACGCCCAGAGGGCTGTTATTGCTGATGAAAGCCGCAGGTTTGGTTCAGGTGGATGCCAAGCTGATTCCAGGTTTGTTTCCTTCCAGGAATGTTGCAGGCCAGTGGAACCAGGTGTTTGTGCAGCCGCTCCCTGAGGAGGAGGTGACAGTCCGACAGGATCAGGACCCCAGGGTGAGCCAGCCATTAAACAGCACCAAAAAATAACGGGGTCACTCAGGAGAGAAAATGGGAATAAACAAAGTCTGGAGTGTGCAGGAGGCCTTTTTTGATCCCAGGTTGGAGCAGGGTGTGGACAGAAACACAGATCCAGGGGATGGCGTTGAGAATGGGAGGAAAGACCGGAAACAGCAGCTTAAATGTTCTCCTTATCCTTGAGCTTTCTTAAGTCATGATCTTTCTGCAGGAAACCTACCTGGAATATCTCTTCACGCCAGGCCGGTTCACTAATGCAGCTATCCAGAAAGCTTTGCAGGTAGGTGAGAGGGAATTTGGGATACTGTCTGTTCATCCTCTTCCTGGCTCTTCAGGTGTGAGGCAGCAGGATTCCTTGGAGCTCTTGCCAGGCATGTTTTCATGGGGAATCCCTGGAGTGAGTTGGTGGCTGTTGGACTGCTCTGCAGCTGCTGTGTGCCCACAGCTGGAGGCGGAACCTGGAATCCAGATGATGGGTTTTTTTCCCCTTGGATAGCACAGCAGGTTGCTGAGCTTGTTTTTCATTCCTGCTGATTTAGCCAGGAGAATGGGGACTCAGCACCCTGTGGTGCTGTTTGTCAGGATATGTCATGGAATCATGGAATTATTAAGGTTGGAAAAGCTCTCTGAGATGGAATCCAGTCGTTCCCTCCAGCACTGCCAAGGCCACCACTGAGCCATGTCCCCGAGTGCCACATCACATGGCTTTTAAATCCCTTGAGGTGTGCTGGCTGCACACTGCCATGCATCCATGTATCCCAAATTTAGCATCCAGACCTTTCTTTTAACACTTCCATCCCACAAAGTGCTGGCTTATGCTCTTGTTCTGCTTTACTTCACTCAGTGCTGCTTGAATCCTTGGTGAGACTTTTATTTTGCCTTAAAATCCAAGTTTCCCGTGCTGCTTTGCAGATCTTTTCTCAAGGAACTGAGAGGCACATGGATCTGACGTGGGATGAGTTAAGGAAAGAGGTCACCTTAGCCGTGGAAAATGAGGTGAGATGGATTTTCCTTCCAGAATGTTGTGTTGTACATGGTGTCATGATGTTCTTGGTGCCAAGTGATCCCAGGCATTGGTTTAGCCTTTATTTCTCCAAAGGGAATGATGTGACTTTTTAAAAAGTACGAGTCTTCATCCTTCCTGCCTGGGTTTTCCTTTCCCTCTTGGGTTTTTGGAATCCTTCTGGGTGTTGTGTCTCTGCTCTGTGCATGCACTTTGGTCACCCATCATACGCTGCCCAGGCCACCACCATGCAGAGCTGTTGTTCTTCATTTTGGAATAGAATCCAAAATAGAGGGATTATTTTCCAAATAATCCAAATAACAATTATTAGGGGACCTACCTGAGAGATGCCTTTGTCCTTTTGGGTCTGAATTTCCCTCATTTTGTCCTGTTTGTCCTTATTTTACTCCACTATTCCTGATTGCCTTGTTTTGCCCCTGCTAGTTCCAGGGCAGTGTGACGGAATACGAGTGCTCCCCGGAGGAGTTTTGGCAACTGCAGGTGGAATTCTGGTCCAAGTTCTATGCCTGTTGCCTGCAGTACCAGGAAGCTCTTTCCCGGCCCCTGGCCTTGCACCTGAACCCCTACACCAGTATGGTGTGCCTGCTGAAGAAGGTGAGGCTGGGTGGTGGTGAGATTCCCTGGACAAGTTTGTCCAGAGGATTTAGGAAGCTAAAGGACTTTCTCCTCCCCTTTCAGGGCTCAATGTCCTTCCTCGTGCCCTGCTCCTTGGTGGATCATCTCTATCTCCTCTCCAATGAGCACCTCCTGACTGAGGATGATGCTGCCATCTTTGAAGGTGAGGAGACAAAGAGTTTTTTCCCTCCTGTTAGGGGTGTGGGAGCTTCCATAGAGATCTCTTGAAGCGCTGCTCATCCACAGTTGCGTGGAGATAATTTTATTTTGGGTTTGCAGGGATACTTATTTTGTGAAACTTGCTACCATGCTCACACCAGCAATTAGAAAATAGTGTCAAGGCTGCCCATGGAATCATGGAATTGTTTGTGTTGGGAGAAATTCTTCTCTGTGAGGGTGGGGAGGCTCTGGCACAGGTTGCCCAGAGAAGCTGTGGCTGCCCCATCCCTGCAAGTGTCCAGTGCCGGGCTGAACAGGGCCTGCAGCAACCCAGGCTAGCGGAAGGTGTCCCTGGCCATGGCAGGGGGTGGGACTGGATGGGCTTTAAGGTCCTTTCCAACTCAAACCATTCCAGGATTTATGCAATGTTTTCACATCAGCTGTGGAGAAGGGGCCATGCCCATGGTTCCTTGTCTCCGAGAAGTGAATGCCAGAGCATGGAAAGCATGTCATTAATATTGTTACCACAGTGCCCTCTGTGCTTTGCTGGCCCTGGAATGCTGTTTCACTAGGAAAAAGGCAATGGAAAATGTTACCTAAGCTCCACTTCCATGCTTGAGTGATTTTTATATATTTTTATAAAGCGGGATCGTCATCTGTTTGGTTGAGCTTTTTGTGGAACAGAGGGAAGGAAAGCTCGAGGCCTGGGCTGGATTTGGGAGCGCCAGCAGTTCCTGCCCTGGCTGTTTTAAACAGTCACAGTCTCAAAAAATGGGATTTAATTTAAAATCTCATCCATAAAGGATTACAGAGCCAAGCTGAGCCGTTTTCTCCAGGATATATTTTTTTGCACTAATTATTTCCTTTCAACCTGTGTCTGAAAAAGATCCCTTGGAGGGAATTTAATTCTTTTATTGTTGCATCATTTTGTATTTTCCGAATAATAAAGCCCAGATCTTTCCCTTGTCAACTCCTGAGCTTTAATTTAGCCTCATCATTACTGGGGAAGGGTTTGGCACAGGGAACTGGGACCAGTCTGCTGTTACTGGTGATAGGAGCTGAACTAACTGGCTTTTGCATGGTCTTCCCACTTTCCCTTGGAAATCTCTTGGAAAATACACAGTTAGATTCTTTCATTGCAGATTTGGAGATGTCTCGTGATGTTGTCTGTCTTGTCCAGTGCCTTCGCCTGATCGGAGAATCAATTTCCATGGAAATGGCATTCATCATGGAAATGGCTTGCTCCCGCCTCCAGCCTCCAGAAAAGGCTGCAGAGCAGATCCTGGAGGACTTGATAGCTAATGACACGTAAGGAGATGTGTTTTCCAGAAGCTTCTCAGGGTGGCTGAGCTGGGATTGTCCAGAGCCGTCCTTGCTTGACATCCAAGGGCATTTGAGATGTGTGGGCTCCTTGCCCTGTGCTGCAGGAGACTTTTCCAGGGATGGGGACCGTGGTTTGGTGTCATTAGCAGCGTCTTCCATCCAGAACCTCGAGAGCAGGAGAGGGACAAATTCCTGTTAGGCGTGGAAAGAAATGCCTGGAGACAGTAGGGAGAGGTCAGAGCCTTGGTCAAACTGTGTGGTTCCTGTGCTAACCTGAAATCATTCCCTCGTGGAATGCCAACTATCTGGCTGGTATTTCCTGGTAGCCTGAGGGAGTGGAATAAATAGACCGGTCCCTGCAGGCGCTGTAATAAAATTCACAAGCCAGCCAAGGATTCCAGTTAGGAATGTCCAGGCTGATCAGATACTGATCCTCACTGGAAGAGAGCGTAAGGGAGCCCTCTTCAGTTGGAACCTGAGGTTGCTATTTGTGATGATGGGGATCTTTTTGATTTTGCAGGGAAAATGTGATGGAGGATATCCACAGCAAACTGCAGGAGATCAGGAACCCCATCCATGCCATTGGATTGCTCATCCGAGAGATGGACTACGAGACAGACGCTGACATGGAAAGAGGTGAAAGCTCTTCACCAGCTTCTGGGAAACTCTGGGAAGTGTCTTTATCCTGGGAATTGTTCCTGCCTGTGTGGCTCCTGCCTCACCTGGGTGGTTTTTTCGTGCAGCTCCTCACCTGGCGCTGCGCATGAGCCTGTCCCAGCTGTTCGGCAGCAGCACCGCAGCACATGTGGTATGCGGGGGGGTGGCCAAGATCTGCACCATCCGCTTCCTCCTCTGCCGGGACCTGCTCATCCTCCAGCAGCTCCTGCTGCGCCTCGGAGATCCGGTGAGTACAGTCCCTGGAGCTACTGCCACGCTCCTGGGACTTGGGAATCCTGTGGGCTTCTGCTGGTGGTGCAGGGCGGAGCTCTGTCTCTTCCCACAAGGCTGTTGGAATAGCCCGAGGCTTGGGCAGGTCCTGCTCTCTCCTCCAGCTGCTTTTGTCTTCCTAAGCAAAGGAGCCTAATTCCCTTTATTCCACGCTGAGCATCCAGGAAGCAGGAAGCCAAGCTGTATCTGTGGGAGGAGGGCATGGATTCCAGCCTCCTGTATGAATCAGCACATGCAGCTCTCCCAGCTATCCCCCATCCCTCTCCCAGCACCGATGGCAGCTGCATTCTCTTGCAGCACACTCCAAGGCTGCAGTTTCAGCTCCTTGGAAGCTGCTTCAGCCGGAGCAAACAGCCCCCACTATGGTAGCTGTGTTTGGGGTGGTCGGATTGACTGGTCTGGGTCTGTCCCATCAGGCCTGAGGCCACATGAGGCACAGTGCTGCTGCTTTGGATGGATGCAGGGATGCGGAACAAGTCCCCAGACAAGGACAGCCTTGTTTAAACCAATATTATTTACTTAAAAATAACCAGGAATAGTTTCCTGGTTGAAAATAAATCCCTTTTTCCTGGATAAGGTTGTCCTGGTAGCATTTAAGATGTGTTGCAAGGTGCCCTCTTGAGCTGGGCTCTCCCAGACTGAGGCATGTGACCCGCTGCTTTCCCACCTTGACTTACCTGTGTCCTTCAAAAGCTTGGATTGTTTCTTCTCCTGTGACTCTTGCTCTTTGCTGGAGCTTATGGAGACCCTGAGGTGATCTCTGCAGCAAAGCCATGATTGCAGTCTCGGGGACAACAATCCTGGGATGCTTTGGTTTGGAAGGGATCTTAAAGACTGTTTAGTTCTAAGCCCCTGACACGGGCAGGGGCATTTTCCACTAGGCCAGGTTTTTCCAAGCGTCTTCCAACCTGGCCTTGAACACTTCCAGAGGTGGGGCAAGAGTCCTGCTGGTTCCCTGGGAGGGCCGAGTTCCTGCCAGGCTGTTGAGCACCTTGGTGTTTGCAGGAGGGACAAGCTGGGCCTGACACAAACCTCTCTGGTTGCCCTTGTCCTGCCATTGCTCCAAGTGTGCCAAGCTCTGTGCTTTCTTTGCAGATGGTTTTGGGAGGGGGACAGCTCTTCCAGTCCCAGCAGGACCTGCTACACCGCACCTCTCCCCTGCTGCTGTCCTACTTCCTGATCCGGTGGGCGAGCCAGTGCCTGGCCTCCAATGTCCCTGTGGACACGCTGTAAGTCTCTACCTGGCCTGGCTTTGATTCCTCCTGAATCCACCTGAAATGCCCTTCCTGGTGTGGAAAGCAGGTGGTTGCTGTGGGAGTATCACTCCAGGAGCACTGAGGAGGGGTTTTTTTCCCTTCCATGTTCTGAGCTGACTCTGCTTTGTGCTAAATCTGCCCTGCGAGGCCTCGCTGTTCTGTGCTCCGTGGGAGTTGAACAATGAGCACAATTAAAGCGGGAGGTGTTTTGTTGTCTCTTCACTGATGGCTCCTTTCTTCCCTAGGGAATCTAATCTGCAGCATCTCTCCGTGTTGGAGTTAGCAGACACCACGGCTCTGACACCACACAAACTGGGTAAGGTGTCCACGGATCATCAACTCTCTGTTATTTAAGCCTGCCACCTGAGGGAAGTGCTTTATGCAGGAAGCTAATGGACTGTGTGATTGAATGACCGTGATTTAAGTGGGGACTTCAGACTGTCCACAAAAAAAAAACTAAACAAAACAACAACAAAGGATCTTGGAGGTTGGACTCAGATTTTACTCTCAGCTTGAGAAGGCTGGAAATGCCTCACTCAGGTGAAAGTTTTTCATTCTAACCCCAGCAACATCACCAAACTCACCCCTTTGTGTACTTTACAGTGGCTGTAGTAGCTCCGACCAGGTCTGTCACAGAATCCTGGAATCGTTTGGGTTGGAAGGACCTTAAAGCTCATCCAGTTCCACCCCCTGCCATGGCAGGGACACCTTCCACTAGCCGGAGTTGCTCAGAGCAACCTGCTCCATCCAACGTGTCCTGCTCTCCAGCCTTTACCCTGCAGCAGCTCAGGGAAACATTAAAATGTAGAAGTATTTGCTCAAAATGTGTTTGAAAACATGGAAATACCTCCCCAAAACATTGCAGCTGATATTTGGTTCATACTTTTTAAGTTTTGCTGCAAAGATGTAAGTTTTGGGTTAGTTTTTTATTGGGAGAATGTAAGGCACCTTAATTAGGGAAATGTGGGCCTTGAAGTGGTTCCAGAGGGAGGAGGTGAACAGGGATGGGAAGGAAACATGCAGGTAAGAGCCTGCTGTGACTAGTCAGCACTTGAAAGCTGAGATAACTTCAGAAGGAGCTGGGAAAATCTGGGACAAACAGGCAACAATGCCACCTGTGAGCTGGGAAAGAGCTTCCTCCACTTTCTGACATCAGTGATCCTCAGAGCCTGAGCTCTCCCTGATGGAGAGTCTGGGTGCAGGAGGCAGCTGGAAATGTCAGGGAAGTTGAAAACATCCTTTGTGTGTGCTGGTGTCGTGGGTTATTTCTTGGCTGGCTCATGAGGAAAGTCCTGTTTGGCCACTGTTCTTTGGGGAAAAGTATGTGAAACATAGGGAAGGAGGTGGCAGCTCAGGGAGAGGCATTGAGAACAGTCAGTAAGGGGGGGATTTTTGGGGTGCTGGAATGAGGAGGGAGGGACTGGAACAGCCAACTCAGCACTCCCTCAGCCCTGTCGTGCTAGAAAGCTGCAGCTGGGCTGGGAATAACAAGTGGAGAGGGAGCAGAGCCGTTTTTTTGTGTGTTTTAATTGAGCTGTGGTTAATAAACACTGCAGGATGGGGCACTTTGATCTCCTGCTGCTCCCTCTGACTTAACCAGACGGCAGGAGAAATCCAAAACCAACAAGCTGGAGTGTGGAACGTGCTTTTGGTTTGCCCTGACTTAATCTGTGCTGTTTGGGTTGATGAGCACAGCACAGGGTGGAAGACCTGGGATCTCTGCTGCAGGCCCTCTACTCACTGTTCCTTTTATTTGTACTTCTAGTATCTGGCCCTCAAACAATCGTGGAGCTCTTCTTTCAGGAAGTAGCCAGAAAACACATCATATCCCGACTCTTCCTGCAACCAAACACCTCTTTGGCTGAGACAAGTTTGAACTGGCCCCACCTCATCACCTCAATAGTGGCTGATTTTCTGCCTCTCCTGTATCCTTGGCTGTGAATCCGTTGCCACTGAGCCTCCTGCTGTTCCAAAATCAGTTTTCCACCCCCAAATTTCCAAGACAAGCCTCCTGAAGGAGCAAGGTTGTTGGCATTAATGGGATTTGTGGGTATTTTAAGTAATTTCGCAGATTTCATCCTGTTTAGGTGTGTGATAAAGGATTTGAGTTTTTGACTTTAAGCCCCTGAGCTCTCACTACTTGACTTGGTGGGGCGGGATGCTGGGGGATTTGGAAGGGTAACAGGGGTTGGAGATTAGATGTACTGGTGATTTTGTTCTAATATGGATAAATCTTATTACAGAATAATGACTTGTATAAAGAGCAGCTTAATCTTCTCTCCTTTCCCCCCCCAAAATGGAGCATGAGAGGCATGTTGTCTTCCAGACTAGTTCTCCAAGCTCTCCAGACTGGATTCTCCTGTGTTCCTTAACCTCTGCTCAGATGGCCCAGCAATCCCAGCTTCCTCTTCCCAGAGTGCCTGATGGGGAGCTGTCAGTACACCCAGCTCCAGGTGAGTGCATCACGTCAGCCCTCTCACAGGTGCTGGAAAACTCCCCAGAACATCATCTTTCCAAGTGCTGGAGTTCTACTTTCCCCTAGTCATGGAATCCTGGAATGGTTTGGGTTGGAAGGGACTTCAGAGCTCATTCAGTTCCATCCCCTGCCATGGACAGGGATACCGTCCACTATCCCAGGTTGCTCCAAGCCCTGTCCGACCTGGTGTTGGACACTTCCAGGAATGAGGCAGCCACAGCTTCTCTGGGCAACCTGTGCCAGGGCCTCCCCACCCTCCCAGGGAAGAATTCCTTCCCAATATCCAATGTAAATCTCCCCTGTTTTAGTTTAAAACGACCACCCCTAATCACTGCTGCCTGAGCTGAGACAATGCCACAGAGTGTTTGATGCTGAGTGATGTAAGATCATGGAATCCCAGAATGGTTTGGGTTGGAAAGCACCTTAAAGCTAATCTCATTCCACTCCCATGCCATGGGGGAATCACCTTCTGAATTTTGTCTTTCATCTGTTTTCAAGAGCATCCAGATACTCAGGTTTATGCTATTCCCTTTCCATGGAGTTCATTCTCCCAGGGCTTGTCTGACCACGTGACACTGTGCTCCTGAAACTTCTTTGCAGAGCCTGTTTAAATATCCCAGCAATCCCAGAGCTTGTTGGCTGCTGGTGTGCCCACAGCCTTTCCTGTACCATCTTTGTCCACGATTGCTCATGGGACCTGGGTTCAGAAGGATTTCTTCAGCCCAGAAAGGGCTCATCTATTTCTTAAATGTCCTTATTAGTAAAAAACAGTGTGAGGAACACCCATCATCACTCCATCTCTGGCTGCTCCTGGCATCCCAGTAGCAGGGACAGTGAACTGCTGATTTCCAGGGGTTTTACACTGCTGTATTTCAGATCACTGTTCTTCCACCTCTCTCCGTGTGTTCTTGGCAGCTGGAGTTGCTTGTGCTCGAGTTCTGACCCGCACAATTCCTTGTCTGCAGCTCCACGTGATGCTTCATCCCTGTCTGGGCATTCCTGGAGGCAGCAGGGCCAGGCAGGCTGTTAGTGACGACCTGTTTTTCAGCAGAACCTTTTATCCTCCCAGCCCCTCATACCTGGGGGCTGAATTGCTTCCCTTTTGTGTTGCTGCTGAGAAGAATTGAGAGAAGAATTTCAATTCTTCAGAGGTTTTTAGCCAGGAAATGCCAAGATTGGAGCAGCATCGTTCTCCCTCCTGGCATATGTGCAGGCTTTGAATCTCTCGCATTGCTTTCGCCTCACTGGTGTCTCCTCTGGGCTTTTATCTCCGCAGAGCCCGGCTCCTCCTCCTCCCCACTGCCTTCTGTTACTCTCCCCGATCCCAGTCGGTCACGGAAACTTGGATTAAGTGCCTTGACCCCAGGGAGATAACAGCAGCTTTGCTGTGAGCATGGTGACCCAAATTGTGGGGGTACAGAAAGCTCCTTGAAAGGAGCAGGCAGGCATGGGGACGGTCTGGTGACAAAGCAGAGGCCTGGGACATGGGCCAAGCCTCTCCGTGTTGCTCATTGTGTGTGACAAGCTGGAGCAGGATTTATCCCTTGTAGCTGCTAATCCACACAGTGAATCCAGGCTCTGGATGCGTTGCCACGTGGTTTTGAGAGGACTCATGGCCAGGAAAGGTGAGGGAAGAGGTGCTGGTGGTTTATGCACCTGTAGAGGTGACTTGACTTCCAAGTCCTGATTTCTCCTCCCAGTTCCTGCTGAGTCCCACAGCCCTGCTAGCAGGACATGGCTGCTTCTCCAAGGATGACAAGGATGCTCTGCTGGCACAAGCCCAGGCTGGGTCATCTCGCTTTATCTGTGCTCTCAGTGCCGTCGGTGCTCCCTCCCACATGCTGTAGTCCATGTGCTTCCTTGGCTGCTGGCCCTCTCCTGCACATGTATTCCCCTTCTAGCACCTGCCTTGCCCATTATCCTGCAACTTTTGCTCTGCCCTCCATGTTCTGTGCACATTTCCTCTGCAGTTCCCTGTGACAGGATGTGGGAAGAATCCTGTCTGATTTTTGGGTGTGTTGGGAGCTCTTTCTGAGGTGCTTCATACAGACACTGGAGCTGTTTAGAGCTTTTTTTTTTTCCCAGGAGCATGTGGGGGATATCTCCCCCTTACAGGGCTGGAGCAGCTCTGCTCTGGAGAGCTGAGAGAGCTGAGAATGTTCAGCCTGGAGAAGAGAAGGCTCCAGAATCTCCTGGGAGTCTCTTCCAGTGCCTAAAGAGGCTCCAAGAGAGCTGGAGAGGGGACATGGACCTAGACTGACAGGACAAGAGGGAATGACTTCATACTGACAGAGGGCAGGGATATTGGGAAGGGGATGAGATATTGGGAAGAAATTTTTCCTTGTAGGGGTGGTGAGGCCCTGGCACAGGTTGCCCAGAGGAGCTGTGGCTGCCCCATCCCTGAAAGTGTCCAAGAAGGTCGGACAGGGCTTGGAGCAACCTGGGCTAGTGGAACGTATCCCTGCCTTTCACAGGGACATGGGTCTGGATGGGCTTTAAGGGGGGTCCCTTCCAACCCAAACCATTCCAGGATTCTATGATCAGCGCATCCAAGAGACTTTGGGGCTGGAAAGACCAAGCCCCCCAGCTGGAGAAGCAGGATTTGTCTCAGCGCAGCAGCTACAGGGGCCACCAAAAACTTGGCTGGTCCTGGGTGCCTGCAGATCACAAGTGAGCGCTGACCTGAATCCAAACTCCCATTCCTTCTCTCCCGTAGGAATACATCCGCCTGCTGCAGCCATGGTGCCACGTGAACATGGGCTCCTGCTGCTTCATGATGGGCAGGTGCTACCTCGTCATGGGTGAAGGGCACAAGGTGAGGCCTTCCCTCATGTCCTTTCTGAGATCTGGGACCTTTTCCCTTGGGAGGGAGAAAGTGCACAGGAAACATCCTTCCCAAGCTCTGCCTCCTTTGGGAAAGAATGGGATTGGAGCAGCATGGTGAGATCTGCTTTTGGGGAGGATCTCACAAGGTTGAGACAGGCAGCACTGTCCCCTCACCTGTACAGCAGGTGGATCAGTCACCTGAGGGGACAGCGAGCTGATTCCGGGTCTGTTTCCAGGCTTTGGATTGTTTCTGCCAAGCTGCCTCTGAGGTGGGAAGAGAGGAGTTCCTGGACAGGCTGATCCAGCCTGAGGAGGGTGAGGTGGTCTCCACGCCACGCCTGCAGTACTATAACAAGGTACAGTCCTGAGCAGGTAAACTGGCACCAAGTCCTTCCACACTGGAGAGGGAATTCCTTCTCAATCCCTGGCTTTGGGGGAAGTGACTTGAGCCTCAGAAAACTAGGTTTTGGAATGTGAAACATATGTACTTTGTTTACTTTGTTTGGGGGTAATGAGAAGCTGAGTATGTGAAATTTAGGTACTTTCCACCTATTGGTTTCCTCATAGCCAAGGACTTTGTTATCCAGCAGAAAAAGGCAGGATGAGATCCAGCTGCTGGAAGCAGAAGCCAGACATGTCCAGGCTTGATGTAAGATGCTGCCTAAGGGGAAGGTTATTAAGCTCTGAGGCAAATGAAAATGAGTATGTTTAAATTGAGATAGGCTCTTTCTTCTGCATAATGCCATGGCTCAGGCAGGCTGCAAGCCTGGAGCTGAGCTCTTGGTGAGGGATTCCCTGGATTTAGGATCCAGAAAACTAATCATTAATGCCGAAATGCTTCAAAAATCCCCCATGCACAGAGGTGAATCCTCCAGAGAAGCCATAACCTGGTCCTGTTGTGCTGGGATTTCATCCAGATCCCTGTGGTTTACCCAAATCTTCCCTTTTTAAGTCTAATTCCTTAAAAACCTTTAGGGGCAGGAGCAGCTCCTAGAAAAAAAGCCAACAAAAAAACCCTCTTGCCAACTCTTTACTGGAGTATTTTCCCCCCCAGGTCCTTCGCTTGTTGGAGATGCTGTGTTTGCCGGAGCTGGTCATCGAGCTGGCCACCCTGGCCATCATGGAATCAGCAGATGACTGGAGAAGCCAGGTACAGCCACTTCTTTCCCAGCAAGCTGTTTCTTCAGGAACCTCTTCCACAGGAATTTCTTGCTGGTTTTCTAACTGGTTCATGCTGTTTTCAGGCTACTTTGAGGACCTGCATCTTCAAACATCACTTGGATTTGGGGCACAATAGCGAAGCCTACGTAGCCTTAACACAAAACCCGGATCCAGGCAGGTAGGTGACAGGCTTATGCCTTTGTTGGAGGTCCATGGTCCCATTTTTCCATGAAACTGAAAGGAAAACGACACTTTAGGGGAGGGCAAGGCTGCTGTGTTAAGTTAATGTGTAGAGGTGGGTTTCAAAATGTAGAGTTCATTTTTGGACGTTCATCTGAAGGACACCTGGGATTGGCACCCTCTCCAAAGAGGAATATGGGAGGAAAAAAACCAAGGGAGAGGCTGAAGGATCATGTGTAGCATTCTGTGTTTAAAAACTTTAGAAGCCAAGTAGATTTGGTTTAATAAAGAAAAGATTTGGTGTTGAGTTTTTAGTTTGGAAAGTGAACTGGGTAGAGGAAGCTTTATCCTAGCAGAAAAAAATGTTGAAATAATAGGGGAGAAATAGGAATGCTTTTTAACTGATTGAGGGAGGGAGACTGCCCTCCTGAGAGGCCTTTCCAGAGGATCTCTGTTTCCAGCACAGGAGAAACTTCAAGGTTTAAGTTGGTTCTAAGCCAAGAAAAAACCTGCAGAGCTCATCTGGAAGCAGGAGCTTGTCACAAAGTGGTTGTTCGTGGCTTAAATCCCGTGTTTGTTCCTGCTCCTGGGTTTATTCCTGCTCCTCCAAAGGCTTGTGCTTCCCTCTGCAGGCAGCTGGACTGCCTACGCCAGCTAGTGGTGGTTCTCTGCGAGCGATCCCAGCTCCAGGACCTGGTAGAATTCCCTTACGTGAATCTGCACAATGAGGTAATCCTGCGCTGGGATCATGGCTTGTGGGGGGCACAACCCTCCCTTTAAAGGGATTATGGACCCACTGGAGCCTCCGTGTGCTGCAGGTCGTCGGGATCATCGAGTCCCACGCTCGGGCTGTGGATCTGATGACTCACAACTACTACGAGCTGCTCTACGCCTTCCACGTGTACCGGCACAACTACCGGAAAGGTAAAGCTCGGGATGGCTCCTTGTACCTGCCCACCTGCCTGGGACACCCCTTCCCTGCCCCTGCCAGGTGTGCGGCCTCTCCTGGCTGTTGTCTGATGCACTTTTCCCTGTTTTCAGCTGGAACAGTGATGTTTGAGTACGGCATGCGGCTGGGCAGGGAGGTGCGGACGCTCCGAGGGCTCCAGAAACAGGGAAATTGTTTCCTGGCTGCCATTAACTGCCTGCGGTTGATCCGCCCAGAATATGCCTGGATAGTGCAGCCAGCCTCTGGAGCTGTGGTAGGAATGCTGAACTTCCTGCAAAGGAGCTTCCAAAATCCCTTCTGATGAGAACAGAGGCATTGGACTTCTTAATCTGCTGCTCCTGGCCAACTGTCTTGCCCTGCTTATCAACTCTATCCATCACCCTTGTGCCATTCCCCCCTTTTTGGGGCGGGGGGAAGCAGGATAACTTTTGGGAATGGGCTGGTGGATAGATGCAGGAATATATCACCTTTTGCTAAAGACAGCAAATGTTTTTGGGAGTGTGAACAGCTGGAATACCAGTCCAGAGGAGAGTTAGTGTAACAGGGGTTGTGTTTCAAATCCCAGTCAGTACTCGGGGAGGTGGTGGCTGCAGCCTGGTCACCTGATTGTGATGCTCCTGATAGCCAGGGATAAAGTAACCTGAGTTCCCAAGGGACTGCACAGCTTCTCTCGTCCACATCAAGACTTGAAATGTAGAGCTCTTGTTGGGATTTATCCTATCAGGGATTTATCTTTCAGAAACCAGGTGGGTATAAATCCTCTTTCTGCTTTTTCCTGCAAGTATGAGCGCCCGGGAGCGTCCCCGAAGAGAAGCCACGATGGGGAGTGCATGGCTGTTCCCAGTAAGTGCCCAGTCCTGGTCCTTGTGCCTCTGGAGTTTCCACAGCCTTGTCTGCAGCTCCCTTGTGAGCTGGGAGATGGCTCAAGGCAGCTCCTTCCTCCACCAGATCAATAATTTGTGGGGTTTTAAGGTCGTTAACTGTCCCAGTTGCAACATGCTGCCCCTATTCCCCAGGGAATACAGCAATTTCCCTAAGGGAGCAGCTGTTCCCCAAGGAGCTCCTGTGCCTGCTCCTAACAGCTTGATACCTTGACAGCACTTTTTTTCAGTGGAAGTAACTTGTAATTTAAAACAAAACCAGCTTTTTGAGGCAATTTCTAATTGTTCAAAGCTGTTTGTGCCCTTGGAAATTCTGTCAGGAATAAGCTCTGCCTGTGTCTGCCACAGCCCAGGATGTGGGATCAGGTTATCCTCAGTGTTCCAGTAGGAAAATTTAAGGTCAGGTATTTTTAAACCTGCTTTTTCTGAAGAGGGTTTTTTGTTTTTTTTTTTTGTGGCATGTGCCTGGCAGGCAAAGCAGCAGCTGTTCCCAAATATTATCTAACATCTGGAGAAGGAGGAACAGGAGTATGGTATAAAGGACATAAGCATAGTCAAGAGAGCAGGGAAGGGTCAGCAAATCCTGATCATTCCTTTGGTGCTTTTTGGGGTACAAATCCTTTTAGGATGGGAGAGGGGTGTAGAGATGCTTTTACGAGGGCTCTAGGGAGACCTCAGAGACTCTTCAGTGCCTAAAGGGGCTCCAAGAGAGCTGGAGAGGGCCTTTGGATAAGGGATGGAGTGCCAGGACAAGGGGGAATGGCTTCACACTGACAGAGGGCAGGACTAGATGGAGTGCTGGGAAGAAATTCTTCCCTGTGAGAATGCTGAGGCCCTGGCACAGGATGCCCAGAGAAGCTGTGGCTGCCCCATCCCTGGCAGTGTCCAAGGCCAGGTTGGACAGGGCTTGGAGCAACCTGGGATAGTGGAAGGTGTCCCTGCCCATGGAAGTGGATGAGTTTTAAGGTCCTTTCCAGCCCAAACCATTCTGTGATTCTATGATGTTCTGCACAGTGCCCAAAGAGCCCTTTTTGAAATACTGAGAGCCCAGTATCCATCTGTTCCAGCCTCTCGCCAGATCGAGATCCTGGAGCTGGAGGATTTGGAGAGGGAATGTCTGCTGGCGCGGATCCGGCTGACCCTGGTGGAACATGACGTGTCAGCAGCAGCTGTGGCAGGTGAGGGGGGTTCAGCCACTCTCTCCTTCCCCAGAGGCAAACCCAGAAGCTGCCAGGGACCATCAAATTCCCGTTCCTACCATGAAATCCAGCTGCTGACTTCAGCAGGTTCTGACATGCACATCAGGAGAACCAATTTTAAGTTTTTCACCTTTTTTTGGCTTTTCCAAGCTGTGGTGATCTGTAGGGGGGGGTGGGATGAGCTTCTGTGCTGGGACAAAAAGGTGTTTTGGAAATCATGGAAGCATAGAATTACTAAGGTTGGGAAAAGACCTCCAAGATCATCAAATCCAACCTTTTTAATTGGCGGATAATTTATTTTCCTGGACAATCCTGCTTCATGAAACGATGTTAAAAAGCTGTCAAAGTTGTTTCTTTTTGGGGAGGAGGAAGGTACAGCTCTCCCAGCTGGAGCCTTTTAGTATCTGTGGTACAAGTTACACAACACATCCACATCTTTCCCCTCTAAATGTCAGGAGGAGGTGACTTCCCAGCAAGGGATTGCAGGGAAAGGATGGAACAGCTGCTTTGAGGGCAGAGTGGCAATGCAGGGAGCCGAGTGCCACAGTTTCTGTGCTGGCAGAGCTGAGCTGATGCCTTGTTTGCTTGGATACAGATCTGTGATGAAGCTGTCCCCTCCCTAACCTCAATGATCATGGGGATCTTTTTCCAGCCTTAACAATTCCATGATTCTAAACAGCAGCAGCATTTGCCTATCATGTACTGCTATCTGTGTTCCTGTCCAGTCCCTCTCCAGCTGGTGCCCCATCAGGGACAGCTCTGTGGGTCACAGCTGCTCTGTCCAGTCCCTTCAGGGATAACTCCTGGGCTAATGGGATGCTCCAGAGGCCAGGGAAGCCTCCAGCCATGGATTGAGGATTCCTGCTGTGGGGTGTTGGAGGCTGTTGGCACCTTGCTGCTGCATCTCTCAATGAGTAACACAGGGCGAGGCCCCAGTGAGCACTGGGGTGTTACTGGGGGAGGCTTTACCTGCTCTCCCTCCCCTTCAGGCAATTCCACGCCTGAGGAAACGGTGTCTCTGCTGGTCCGGGCCGGGCTCTTCGATTCGGCCATCACCCTGTGCCAAACCTTCAAGCTGCCCTTGACGCCCATCTTTGAGGGCCTCACCTTCAAGTACGTCTGGGTGCCCTCCCACCTCAGGGGATGCAGGGCTGGAGGGATGCAGGGGCTCGGGGGTGGAACTTGCCCAAGAGCCTTCTTTTCCTGCCAGTCCAGCTGGGCTTTTCCTTGGGAATAGTCCTGCAAGGGGTGGCTTTGATGCCAGTGGGAAGGGGCTGGGCTCTGGAGGGACCCACCTTCCCATGGCTTTTGGTCGTGCAGGTGCATCAAGCTCCAGCTGGGAGGGGAAGCAGCGCAGGCAAAGGCCTGGGACTGGCTGGCAGCCAACCAGCTCTCAGCCCTGGTCACCACCAAGGAGTCCAGGTAAGTCTATCTCCACAGTTCAGGAGGAGGAGGATCTGGAGACAGAAGCTCTGTGGGAATCCACAGGGTCACAGGTCCTTAAAACCCCTAAGGCCTGAACTGTGGGTCTGGGATGTGGGGAGAGCTGTGCTTCCACCCTGTCCCCACATCACCTGGAGCACACCATGGCCTCACAGACAGGGACAGGAGCTGCTGGCACATGTTCCACGGGGAATTATTTCCTCGCAGTGCCACAGATGAAGCCTGGAGGCTGCTGTCATCCTACTTGGAGCGTTACCCATCCCAGAACAGCCTGTACCATCGCTGCGTCATCAACAAGCTCCTGGCACATGGGATACCTCTCCCCAACTGGCTCATTAACAGCTACAAGGTGAGAACAGGGAGACAGCTGTCCCCAAAAACCCCAAAATTCCATATGTCCCAAAGCTGCCAGATCACCTTCACTGCAAGGGATACTTGCCAGGTGCTCCATGCCCAGTATGAAGGCTCAGAGCAGGTTCCTCTCAGCGTGGTCCCAGTCCTGGTCAAATTCCCTGGCTGAGTTTCCCTCTTTCTGGCAGGAAGTGGATGCTGCTGAGCTGCTGCGCCTGTACCTGAACTACGATCTGCTGGAGGAGGCCGTGGATTTGGTCCTGGAGTACGTGGACGCTGTGCTGGGCAAAGGGCACCAGTATTTTGGGATCGAGGTGAGCTCACCTGCTGTTGGGATGTGGCAGGATGTTCCTTGGGGACATGATGTGAGGGTTCCTGTCCTTTCCAGGTCCCTCTGTCCCCAACGTCCCCCACGATGTGGCTTCCCTACACTGCCATTGACCAGCTGCTGCAGGCGCTGCGGGAGAGCAGTGCCAGCGAGAACAGCGTTGTGGTGGGTACCGGGCTCCCAAACACTGGGATGGGGGGACAGGGTGGGATGGGCAGTGGGACAGGATGGGATCCCTCATGACTCGTGCCTCTCCCAGCTCTATGAGAAGCTGAATGACAGGATGGAGGACTACCAGCAGAAGGTCAGCGTGGCCACCATGGAGCGCCTATACTGCCGGCCCTAGTCCAGGTGACGTGCCCAGGAGCGTCACTATCCCACCCGCGGTGCTGGTTTTACCCATTGTTTTTCCATAAGGATCTGGTTCGGGGAGGTGGAGTGCCCGATGGATGTGTTCCCTCACTGTCCCTTTTGTCAGCAGTGGGTGAGCAATAGAGCTGGGGCATGTGGCCATGGCACCCCCTTGCTCTCCACCTCCTCCAGACATGGAACCATTGAGAATTTCTTTTATTTATTGGTATGTTTTTGGATCAACTTTAATAAAATGGAAGCGTTATTTGAGGTGTGCATAAGGATGTGGNAAGAAGGCGCGGGCCGCGCCCGGGCGCCGGCCCATCCTGCAGCTTTCCCCGCCCGCGCCGCGCCGCGACGAGGCGGCGGGACCCGCGGGCGAGGGGGGCGACTCGGGCTCCGAACCAGGTAAGGCGACGGAGGCAGGTGGAAGCGGGGGGCGCTTTGTTGGCGGGGCGCGGCCTAGTGCGGCCTAGCACGGCCTAGCGGGACCGGGTGGCCCCGATCCGCCCTCCCCCGCGATCTCACCAGCCTGAGCCAGCTATAATTGACGCTTCTGTCCCGCAGATGAGCCCGAGACGGTGGCGGAGCCGCCCCGCAACCCGCCCAACCCGCCGCCTCCCGCTCCCGCCGCGGTCAAGGCCACAGGTAAGGGAGCGTCCCGGGGTGACACGCGGGATTACATCCTTCCTAAAAAACTAGGGAGAATCTCAGGATTTAGGGATCGAGCGGCTCCCGATGCACAATAATGATTAAAAAAATGGTGGAGTNTGGGTTCCTCTCCTGGGATCATCCCCGTACCGCCCTTGCCCTAGGGCTGGGATATAGGGCAGGATGGAGCTGTAGGGCCCTGAGGAAGGATGGAGCTATATCCCCAATGGAAATAGCTCAAGTGAGGTTCAAGGGCAGGGGGTATAGGATGATCAGGGGCTATAGCCCCCAGGAAGAACTATAGGACTGTGTTATAGGATAGCAGGGACCACAACCCTGGAGGGCAGCACAGGGCTGTAGGGCAGGACGGAGCTCTAGGATCAAGGGGCAAGACCATGCTATAGGGCAGGATGGAGCCGCAGGTCCGCACGGGGCCATACTTTCTTGCTCGTCCCCATCCACAGGGAGCGCGTCTCGCGTAGGCTCCGCCCCTCCCGTGACGTCATCGCTCCGCCCCCTGCGCACGGCGCGCGCCGCCACAGNTTTTTTTGTCTTAAGTGTGGAGGGTTGATTCTCAAATGTCATTTTTTGGGTCTGAAACGTGGCTCAAATATAGGAGTTTGGTCCTTTGTGTGATTTTATTGGTCGTATATGTGGGGTTTTGGTCCTAAAAGTGGGGGGCTGTGAGGTCCCAGATAATTTTTGCAGGTGCTGATTGTGGATTTTCTGGTTCTAAGAGTGGTGGGTTTTGTTCTAAACGTAGGGGTTTTTGTGCGGCTATGTTCGTTCCTCTCTCCATAACGTTGTATTTTCAACACAGGGTAATTATCCATGTTTAACTATTATTTTTAAGGGAAGAGAGTTAACCCTTTCCTAAGTAATTCATTTTGGGGCTGGAATTGTTTCCATTTTAATTATTTTAATTGTGCTGTTGTTTCCCAAGAAGTAACTGCTCATCCTTAAATGCATTTTCTTACTCGTTCTGGTACTGACTCCTCCCAAGCTGACCCTGGCACTTGTACAGGGGCTGTTCCCCCTGGGATGACAGTGGCACCACTGGAGTGGGGGG
>VZTH01018488.1:350895-412109 GCA_013397815.1 Aleadryas rufinucha | reverse complement strand
TATATATATATATATATATATTTTTTTAATAGGGAATGAAACCGGTCCCCGCCTGCCCCGGTCCTGCTCTCCCGGGCCGTGCCGGCGGCTCCCCCCGCGCCCGGCCCTGCCAGCCGCTGCCGCCAGCAACAGTGTGCGGCAGCGCACGGCGGCGATGCGGGAAAGTTGGGCGGCGAGGCGGGGAGCCGCGCTCCCTTTTGTCCCCGAGATCTCAAAAATAAAATGGGAACAAAAAGGAGGCCCGGGAGGGGGGGGGCAGGCGCCCGCGGGATGCCGTCGTGCCCGGCGCGGTGCCGGCTGCCCGCGGCTGCTCTTACCACGTAGGAAGTGAAGGCGGCGGCGGCGGCGGCGGCCGGGTCGGTGCCGTACTGGAGGTGGGAGTTGTAACCCGGGGAAGGGGCGGTAAAGGCGGTAGATCCGGCATAAGGGGAAAAAGCGGAGCCCGAAGAAGATCTCCCAAGTTCATCGGTTCTGGGTCCGGAGATCACGCTGGTGCTATACGCCGGGCAGGAATAGAGAGCCAAGGACGCTGACGGCTGGTACAAGTAACCCTGAGGATACGACATGGCCAGGAGCACACATATACCCGGGAGCCCAAGGCGCCGGGAGGGAGCCGCCGCGCTGCCGGGTTGGGGCGGCTGCGGCCGGGGCTTCGCGGGCGCCTCTCCGCCCTCGCCAGCTGGGCAGCGGCGGCACCTTGCTCTGCGCCGGGGCTGCTGCTCCGCTTTCGCCTGCAGCCGGGCACCGCTTCCTCCTTTTTCTCCCCCCCTTGCTTTCCCCTCTTTCCCTCCCCCCCTCCTCTCTTTCTCTCTCTCCCCCCCTTGCCCTGGGGGGCTTTTTTTTTTTTCCCTTCCTCCTCGCTCTCGCTTTCCGAAGGGTCCTGCCAAGATGCTAAGTTGGAAATTGCAGCTCCTGACGCCTTCAGCACGGCCCGGCGAGGCTCCTCCTTCGCGGGGTGTTGTCAGTGGAAGGACTGGCAGGACCCCGCTGGGCTGCCGCGGCCGGGCCCAACCAGCGGGAGGGCTCCGCGCTTCCCTGGCCCTCCCCAGCGCTCAGAGGCTCAAGTGCGCCGGCTCCTGGATTGCAGTCACCTCCGAGCCATTTAAGATCAGCTCCAACTTTCTGCATGTGCTAAATACCGTGCGGAGCCGCGCTGCGCCGGAATGCAAGCCAATCAGTATATGAAAAAAAAATAGATCTTTAATAAGATTTATTAGCCGCCCGGCTCCCCCTCTGCACAGCCACCCCTCCTCGTGCTCTCTGCCCCTGCCCCTCCCTCCGCTAAATCACTGGAGGTGGGGATATACGGCGGAGTGGTGGTGCTGTTAGTTTTGATTTTCTTAACAAAAAAGGAGATTTTCGTCGGGGAAGAGCCGCAGCCCGGTCCGGTCCGGCAGCGCTGGGCTGCTCGGCCGGTCACTCCCGCGGGCAGGGGCCACCTCGCCACCGGACCTGTTGCGGCGGCTGTGCGGGCGGAGCGGCGGCGGGGGTCCGGCCAGGAGCGGGGAGCAGCTTCGCGGAGGGCTCGGATTTAGTCTTTCCCAGCGTCAGTCGCGGGAGAAGGGCGATCCGGAGGGGAGCGGAGGGGGCTGAGATGGGTCCGCAGACTCCGCTCGGAGCGAGGGTTTGCCCGCGCATCTAAGGAACACACCGGGTACCTCCCCCACCCTCGGCTCATTGAAGGGTCGAGGCGAAAGCAGATTAAAACCATATGAACCGGGATAAATCCCTGCCGATCAGAAGATGTAATCTCCTGTGATTCCACCAGATATATTTCCCAACAGAAACATATCCCGATTTATTCCCTTCTCGCATTTTTTTCCCTTGCGGTTGAGGAAAGGAGCTGCTTGAGGAAAGGAGCTGCTCCAGCGACCACGGACCCCCGGCCATCGGGACCCGCCGTGCCTTTCTCGGCCGAGGGAGGGGGGCGATATCATTAGATTTATATTTTTAGAATTTATTTTATTTTGTAACTTTTGCATTTTCCGACCCTGATGCTCTCGCCGCGCTCCCCCGCGAGACGTACGCGGAGACTCGAGGAGCAGGGGTGTGTTTTAAAACGGGCAGGCCGGGGCAGGAGCTCCCCGTGTCCCCGTCGCGACACCGACGCCGCCCCGCTCCTCCCTCCCTCCGTCTCCGGGGCTCCGTCCCGGCGGCAGCATCCACAGCCCCCCAGCTGGGCGCAGGCTGGGACTTGCCGAGCGGCCGCGCTGCAGGGCCGGGGCTGCGCGGGAAGGGCCGGCCGGGCACGGCGCGTTGTCCCCGCTGTCTTCGGGGGGGACGCGGCAGGACCGAGGCCGGGGGGGCGAGCGCTGCCCGCAGTACGGTAGAGGAACCTGCCCTGCCCTGCCCTGCACTACAGTACCCATCAGGCCGCGGCCCCGNNCCAGGCCGCGCCCCCGCCAGTCCCGCCCCCGGCCGTCCCGGCGCATGACTGGCTGTCCCCCCGCCCGCGGCGGGCGCTCCGCTTCTTCCACGGGCCTGCGGACCTGTCCCTCAGCGCGGGGTGTGGAGGGGCGGTGGCAGCACGGGCGCGGTTGCGGCGGAGTCCGGAGGCGGCGCTGGCAGGACGGCGCGCNTTTTTTTTTTAATTTAATTTTTTAATGTGCGGTGTGCGGATTTTCGTCTCTTTAAACTCCATGTGGTTCTGCCCCGGTAAACGGGACGGGTCCATCCCCGGCTCGCACGCTTACATGCTCAATCCACACAGGTGTGCACTTTCATCAGTTTTCAGCTGCACGATGTCACCGGTATTTGTCCCCGGCTTAATTTTAGCGATTGCTCTGGAGCACTTCATTTCTTTTTCCACTCAAAAGCTCTCTGTCATAATCCTCTGACAATCCCCCCTGTTCGGGGAGTGAGATATCATGTGGTCAAGTTTTATACATTTAACATTCATTTTATGTGTGAGTAGAATAACGAACTGCTTTTTTGTGCTCCTTTCTTTGTAGGAAGAAGCAGAAGTTTCAACCATCTTCCCATGGCATCTGACTTTTTTGAAGAGGAGGTAAGGTTAACATCATGTAAAATTATCCTCTTTATTTCTGATGTTCCACTAATCTTTCTTCTGTAGGCATACATTTTGGAAACTGTGGTGAGTTCATGCATACTTTTCATGCATTGCAACGTAATACCAGAGCTGATTAATAAACGGTAGTGATAGGACTCTTATGCCGCCAGGATTGTAAGTGCCTATCAAACTGACATTCTCACTGTATTATGCCACTATTATATTCTTTGCAGTTTTAAAAGAACTGTAGATAATTATTCAAGATATTGAAACATTTAGTTTATAGTTCTATTGCTGTGGTTGTCACCTTCGCTTTATATCAAATTTGAGACTCATTTCTTAAGGATGTCTCTATTTTCTGCTTTATTTGCACATTGATAGCTCTACTGAATGACTAGTCACAGCAACTTTTTCCTCTGATAGCAGCATATTAAAATGAGAAAGCCTAGGACTAATCTGCTTTGCAGGACTTTTCAGCCATTTGATCGAAGGGAAATAAGAAGTTTGTTTCAAGACTCTTACGTTGTTCATCAGTTCTGTTAACTAATGTGGGGCTTGAGAATACATTTACTGCTTCTCTTCATTTTTGCTGAAGGTATGTGCATTTGAAGGTGTGGAGGAATTCTTGGTGTCAGGAGTTTGTGTACTTTGCAGTTGCCAGTGAAACTATATCAGTGCAAGTTGATATTAAAATTCTGGACTTTGTATATTTTTCTCATTTTTTTTGGAAGATAAATTGTTAATGTAGTAGAAAAAACGCTTGCCCTTAAAATCTTATTTAACAGTGGGAAGGATTTACAGGCTAATTGTTCACTCTTCATTTTATTTAAATTCAGGCACATGAATTTTGATTCAGCTTCTATAAATAAATAATTAGAATCACTATTTTTGTAGCATTCTGTCTGATGGGCTGGTCCTGCAAAGCTGTTTAAAAGGTCTTTGGTTAGTTTAGTAGTTGGACTCCAGTAGGGTTTTTGGCGTGAGAGGAACTTGGATTTGAAATGACTGCACAAAATGTGACCCAAAATGTAGCAATATTTGAATTTGCATATTTGTTTTTCTACACTGATTTCTTTTGCATAATTTCATTGAGGGTGTGCAAACGTGTGGTACAGCATAAAATGGCTTAATAAATTAGTGCATGAATGTACAGTAGGAATCAGCTGAGAATATTTTCTTTCCGAGGGAATAAAAAGAGGCAGGATGATCCTGAAAGTAACAGCAAACTATATTTTAGAAGTACAGCTATTGTAGGCTCTAACTGTAAGTGGTTTGGTTCCAGGTGGCTTGTAGTGAATGGAGTTAAACTTGGCTGTCTTGGATATGATACACCTTAATTTAATTAATTTAATAGCTACTTTCTGTTGAAACTTTAAAATCTAACGATCCTGTTTTTATTGCAGTCTTTAAAGATCTAATCGTTCTTCTGTGTGTCTGAGATGTAAAACTTAGTGCGAGGAGAGGCAACAGATTGGTTCCGTCATACGATTTTGTTGGGTTTTTTTGAGAGTACTTAAAAGATTATGATGGATAATACTGTCTTGCCAAAGAATGCCGACGCAGGTGTTCATCATTATCTTAATTAAGATCCTGAGAAAATGTCATCTTTCGGCATGAGTTATGAAGGGAGATGCATTAGGAGATCATTTCAACTTTTTTTTCTTTTTACAGGGGTAGATGAGAAGGAGGCTGTTTTTTCAAAACCTTTTTGATATTTCTTTATCAGAATACCTGACCTTAGACACTGAATAATTTGTTTCTCCAGTTCAATTTGTGACTATATTACCAGGAGGTCTGTATGTGATGCTAAAGGGAATCCTCTTAAAGAAAAAAAAAATTAAAAAGTAATTCCCCTGCAAGATACCTGTGAGACTCGGATGGTAGTGGAAATTGCTGCTGGAAACATCTGATAAGAGAGGTTTTATACAGGATATTTAAAAGTATCAACAACTCATAACAGAGAAAAATAAATACATGTGAATATTCATTTTTTTAATTAGGCATGAATAGAAAATTTTCTTCTCATCTTTGCACTATCATAGAAGTAAAACTAATTAGCGTGCAAAGAGTAGGGAGGGGCTTGTGTCTTTCTATGTTAAATCAATACAGTATTAACTGGGCAAGAGCTAAAAAAATGCATGTAAAATATTGGCTGTAAAACTTAGGGGCTCTTTCCTGCAGACACTGCTGCTGCTTCCCCCAGGTGCAGTGCTGGGAGTTCCAGGGTCAGGCAGTGCAGTGGAAGTGCTGGTGTTTGTGGCTCTCAGCCTGGGTGAAGGGTGCCCGGAGGAGCTCTCTGGGCAAGACACCCTCAGCTGCTCTGTTGTTTCTTCTGCCTGTGCTTCCTTTGCCTGAGATGCTCCTTGTTCACACTGTCTGTGTTTGTGGTCTGAGAGTGAGGTGTAAACTCGTGAACACCTAGAATAACTCTTCTGTGCCTAGCATTTGGGTATTAGGTAGCTTAGAGTTTTGTTAGTCTCTGAGCCTTTCTATGTTAAATCTCTTCTTGTCTGCTGAAAGAAACCTGATTATCAGCTCCAGTCTTTTTTCTTTTTTTTTTTAAAATTGCTTCAGCAAACCTTTTTAGTGTGTGGAATGAAATACAGAAGTGCAGCTGACAAGCCTTTCAAGCACCTAGTTATTGTATTGAGCATGTAACTCCAAAGATCTTGACAGTATCATGGGAGAACCTGAAACTATATTTCAGTTTCCTTGAAGTTTCCTGTAATTAACTTAAATGGCATTATTTGCTTGAATTTGTTGGCATAGTATGGACTAAGTTAAGAATGTCTTTAGGGTTTATTTTACTTACAGTTCTGTGGACATATGCAGAAAATAGACTCTGAGTAAAAAATGAAAAACTGCTCTCTTTCATGTCTAAAACAAGTTTTTCACTTAAAGCAAGCCACATCTGCTGTTACTTGGCTCATATAGTGAATGAGGAGCAGCTCAGTGGGAAGGATGGCTGTGGCTCCCCGTGCCGTTTTATGGGATGTATGTGAGCCCATAGCTTCCCTCATGGTGGCAAATTCCCTTTTGCCTGCAGGTGCTGCAGCATAGTGGGAGCTCCTGTAGCTGGAATCTGGCCTCCAGTGTAGGTGTTAGAGGTGGGTGACTTAATAGCAGTGTTGTGTTCCAAAGATTTTGTACTTTATCTGCTTTACTTACATATATTTGCAGTCCTTATGACCGGTGTTTGCAAGAGCTCAGGAGTACCTCTCTGAGGAGAAACATAAAGCCAGGTAGTCTTTCTGGCCTTACACCCAAGGGATTCTTTATAACAGTTTGTAATTTCTGGGGTTTTATTAATATTAGAGCTTTTTAGTGTGTATTCCTTAATGTGGGTAATGCAGATGTAGATGATTCTTGAAACTGTTTTTTGCAAATTAATGTGAATGTATTTGTAGAACCAGCTTTTTTTTTTATTATTATTATTATATAAATTACTGCTTGAGGAAAAAAACAAACAGGTTGGACCTTTCAAGGTGAATATGGATCACCATAACAGAGTTTACTGTACTAATGAACATGTGACTGATGACTCTCCTGCTCTTCCTGAAGGAGATGCACCTTCCTGAGCAATTTCTATTTTCTCAACAGAGCAAAACCAAGATTTTTCTTCTCATAAGCACATATTTTTAACAGCATTTCTTAGCATTTCTAGCACAGATCAAGAACACAGCATTTACTTCTGAAAAATTCTCTGCTGACATCTACAGAAATTTTCATGCCCTTCAGATTTAATTTTGTGTAGAATAATGCATGGTATAATATGTAGGTCCTGTGTTTTCAATTAAGCTGTATTAGGTAGCTATGCTCTTCTTTCATATCCCATAGCAAAGTACCAATATCCAGATGGCAGTGTGCTAGGATAAAAGATAGCTACAGGCTTGGCTGCTACTGTAAAGCCAAGAACTAACATTTTAGCCTGTGTGATAAATAAAACCACGGTTGAGACTCTCAGCGTATTGGAGATGCACTAAATAATTCCTCAGTGCTGTTTATTACTGGTTTCATTGGATAATATGCAGCTGTAAAACCTGCTTGAAGCTTTTATTAAGAATACTCTGTCATTATAAAAAGGTGCCTACAACTTCTTTATGATATTGGCAGTGCAGGAATTGCTTTGTTTGTGCTGACTTTCTGGCTTTTATCTAGGAAGGACCTTGGTGTCTCCCAGCTCCTCTAGGCATTAGATTCCATGAATGTCTCTTGGGAAGAGGACAGCTCTGCAGAGCCTAAGTTTCAAAAGTAATTTTAAAGGTATTTTTTTCCTTTATGCTTTTTCTTAAGTTTATTTCAGTATTAAATTTATTGCTTTGGTTAAAATTCAGCTGATATTCCCTGTAGTATACACTGTGCTACTGTGTCCCTGAGTAAAACCTAATCTGGAATCATCCAGGTAGTTCTTTGAGAGGAGGCTGCAGAAGGGTGGAGAGACTTTTAGACTGGCTGAGAAGGGATGGGAAAACTTGGTAGCAGGCAAAGGGCTAGATCTGGGTTTGTTTTCTGCTTGCATTTCTGGCACATCCTATGACCTAGATTTGTTCATGTAACCTCAGCCTCAGTTTACCTAATAGGAACTCTGCTTGTCTCAGAAATGTTCAGATGTAAATTGGTGTCCATGCTCATACAATTGTTAGACTGTTGTGCTTTTGAGCAAGAGCAAGTTATTAATGCTGTTACTGGTTCATTATCAAAATGCCATTAAACTTACACATTCCTCAGATCTTTGATTTCCGTAGGCACCTGTTTGTGGTGCGCCTCTTGGAACATGCAGGATTGAACATCAACCAGTGGAACGTGGTACTAATGTAGTGTCTGTGGGTTTTAACAAACATGCTGGATTAATGGGTGAAGAAACCCTTGCATTGCTCAGTCTGTAATCCTTGTTTGTCAGAGAAACATGCTGTCTGAATTAGTGACAAATACTATATTTTTGTTCCAGCCCTCATTCTCCATATGTCCCCTTTTTTTTATCTTTATAGCTTGCACCCAAGAGAGAAGCAGCAAGGTCCACAGTGGGGAAAATGAACCCAGCAGTCCATCCTGTCCTGTACACCTGCCTGAATACAGGAAGAGACCTAGTACAAAGCCAGAATGCATCTGGGCTTGCAGTCCTTTTAACCATATTAAGTCCTGTTCAGAGTTAATGGTAAGTAATCTGCTATGGGTATGATATGATTCATTAAGCAAAGCATTACAGTAGGGGCACTTTCCTTTGTGGTGCTGGGTTCAGTCACTTACAAAATTGCAGAGTTAATGTTTCCAGATACATCAACTTTATTCCCGTTTCTGTTGAGAAAATCACACAGTGCAGGTGACCAGTACTGTAATAAGTATGTTCTTCTTTTCTTTCTATTTTTGTCCTCTCCAGATGATCTCAGTGAGATGGTCTCAGCCATGCTGAAGAAGGGAAGAACAGAATTGGAAGGCAGGAGCTATTTCAAAGCAGGGTTCTTCATCTTTCCATAATGCCCAAACATGAAGACTTTTTATAAACTTCATTAGGTAGAGTATTGCTAATAGTGTAATATCAGTAATGTTGCATGATGTAATATGGCATTGCTATACTGTTTGGTGATAATGTGGAGCTGCATGAAATAAAGAAATGTATGCCAGTGACTTAAATGAACATTGAGTGAGAGCAGTAAATGGAGAAGGTGGGTACTAGAAGAAATGCCAGTAGCTTTCTTTAAGCCAGTGTCTTTTGTTTCAGCTCTTTCCATAACCAGTAGTTCTTTTGTTTCGTGATAAAGATGGAATAAAGAAAAATATCTTTTCGTTCAAAAAATCTAGTTCAACTTAACTAGAAAGACTTCACAGTCCTACTAGCTGTTAGATCATCTTAATGCTTTGTCCAGCAGGAAATTGCAGTCATAGTGCTGACCCATAAACATCTGCAGTGCAGCAGCATGTACTGCTCTTGCTCCTCAGGGCCTGTGAAATGTCTGCTGTGGCACAGCCCTCTGTGACCTCTTGCATTGAAGGATGGAATTCATGAGTCCTTTTCTGTCTGGAGCTTGTGGGAACTCCCTCCTGAGCCCAACAGTTCTGAAATACTGCAAAAAAAGATCTGACAGTGTTGTCTGGGAGATGTGACTGACTTAATTATTATTAACATTTATTAAGTGCCTTACAATGGAGTGGAAGAGCCATTGCCTTCATTTTTACAAATAGGAGAACTGGCATGTAGGAAGAATGAATCTCTTCTATCTTCTGCAATTCTTGACCCACCTAATTAGGTGATTGTCACAAGAAATGAGAACCTGGCTCAGGGGAATGGCACTGGGGGAAGCTGCTGACACGTTCTTCACACACCACGCTTCTCCCTCACACAGTGGCTTAGCGTAGTGAGCAGGGCTTCCCTCTGTGAGTGTCGCTGGGCCAGGGAGGAGATTTAAAAGGGCTGAGGAGCCTGAGGCTGTCTGTTGGATAGCTTCATTATAGATCTCATCCAGGGAAAAAGTGGGGAACTGCAACTCATTTCTAGGAGCTACTCTGGTTTTTAGCAATTCCTCACCCACTTTCTCCTCCCGCTTCCTTTCACTGTGGAGTGGCCTTTCCCCACAATAAGCTGATTCTTTTCATGGCTGATATTTACACTTAGTTAGCCTCTAAGGCAGTAACTGTTTCTGCTGGTCTAAGGCTTCAGTTTCTTTTTTTTTTTTTTTTTAATAATTTATTTTGCTAAGAAAGGGAATCTGTCTAGCTGTTACAAACAATAGTGGTTCTGATGTGTATCAATAAAGAGTTAGAGATGTGTGTTTTCCATGTAGAAGATAAAGAGACTTAAAGCCTGCTTTAAAGGAAGGCAAACCTTGGAGAGGTTTACTTAGATGTACAATATGCCCTATTCTTTCATTTTTAAAAACAGTATTAAGGGATTTTTTTCAAGAAAAGAGAAAATAATTTCATGTTTTTGATTGCATTTTTTTCTTAGTCTCACAGTTGTAAGATACATATTCAGAATTAGGAGTTGCTAAGGTTAATGTGATTAAAATGAGTATGTGATAACAGGCTCTGCACATTAAAGATTAAGAGCTCAAATTATAGACTCCAGAGGGAAACACTCCATGAGCATTTGTAAATTTTGTTTGTGCAAGAAATGCAGGCTTAGGCCTATGGTTGCAGTTGCACAACAGTTTTAACCTGTTTTAACTGCAGAGAATTCTTTTAAACACTGTAGTGTTGGGGTGAAAATGTAGTGAGGTGGGGAGACAAATGAGGAAATAATTTTAGTCTAAGCGTTAGTGTTACTCTATAAAAATAGATTAGTTTTACACAATTTATTCACATTTACAAAGGTCAGTTTATAGCATTCTGAGTGCAATAGTTAATTCTTTATGTATAAATGATCCTTTATACAGATGTAATTCCATATACAACATTTAATCTTTGAATACAAGTTGAAAATATTTTAGCAATTAATTCATGTAGGTTATGACTTTCTTTCCCATGTACTTTGCAGTGGTTCCTACCCTAAAGTTGAGTCAGTGTGTGCTTAATGAAAATTAGATGTGAAATATAATATGTAGAGGACAAAGAAGCATTGAAATCCTTATTGCTCTTAAAAAGACAAAGGTACCTCAGATAATTCTCCTTTCTTAATCTCTTAAGAATTTGATGCGTAATTCTGTTATGAGTGATTTGGAGTGAATGAAAAATATTTTTAGAAGTAGTATTAGAGATATTATTTTTCACCTTTTATGAAGCATAGTTTGGTTTTAAATTTTGAAATCATTTTCATTTTGAGAGGCTAATTTATAGGCAGTCTTCCACTGAGAAGAAAAAGCACCTTGGACGTTTGTGGAGAGGCAAGCCTTGTTGTTATATCTGTGAAATTTGCTAATGTTGCAACCATTGAAATAAAGTGTTTGTTTACATAATAGCAGTGGCATTTCTCCTCCTCTTCCTTGTGGTTTTGTCCAACTAGATGTTATGAGTGGCAGTTGCAGTGACTGCTAAGTGTTTAAATGATGACACCATTATGTGAAGTGATTTTGAAATGAGAGATTCCAGCCAAGAATTACATCTGCTCTCATCTCCTTCAAATCATACTCTCTGGCTGTGCAGATTATGATTGATTTGTTTGTGACAGATTGCAGGAAACAGTCATTGATTTTTCAATATTTTACCTTAAAATTATTTACAGTTGTAACCAAGGGGAGGTATTTCCATGGGCTGTCAGCCCCTGAAAGACTGGGATAATATTCCCTGCTCCCTGACAAGACAAATTACCCGTAATGAGTGCAGTAGCTGAAGGGTATACTTTTATTTTAAAATATGTCAATAACCCAGTGACTAAACGAATATTGATTCAGCATAATGAAGCCTGAGTAATGTGAAAATGAGCTCTTCAAGGAGCATGGTAAAGACTTTCTTTTTAGCTTGTAGCAAGAAGCTTTTCATTCTGTACTGTTAGGTAGTGGAAATGTGCAGTCTTAAACAAGTCATCCTTAAACATTAGTAACATGTGGAATAACGTAAGAAAAGAACTTCAGTGTTTTTTTCTGTTTATTTTTTTCTTTTTTTTCCTTCCAAGTTCTTTTTTTTCAATATGTTTCAGTAGATCAAACGCTTAAAGACGAAAATGCAAGTTATCCAGGGCAGAGATAGAATTATTCTTGGTGTAAATGTCTTTTGCAGTAATATTCTTCAGCTAGCCTAATGGCATTTTAAACATGGATTCTGAATATGGGCATGGAAATATATCTAAATAAACTGTAGATTTAATTTTGTATTATTGACTTCTTGACATACTGGTGTGTGTTCTGTGTGATCAGTCTAATATTCTTGTCCTTTAACAGTTTAGAATGGCTGGCTTATGAGCACCTACATATACTGTGTTATAAAACTTAGTTACCATAATGCACATTTTTCTTTCCGTAACATGTAACACTGCATGTTTCTTACCAAATGAGAATTCTCAAGCAGTAATTCATTTAAATTACAGTAATTTATGCAGTACCATAGGTGTGGTGTGGAAAAGCATTTAATAGATTAATACGAATGTACTTCAATTGTTCAGGGTAAGGATTAGATTAAAGACCACGTTGAGGTACAATTTTTTTTAACATTAAAAGTATTGAACGCTAAAAAAAAAACCCCACCCTATCATGTGAAAGGATCAATTGGTCATTTGTATTCAAGAGCATTGTGCAACATTGGGAAGGCTCTGCAGAAGCACTGGGTATAAATAGCCATGTAATCCAGACATAGACAAAAAGATATTTTCTTGGGGTGTTTGTGTATAATGTGTCAACTATGAAATAATGTCATAGCCAGAAGCATTTAGTGAGCATGTTTAGGCATGAAGACAACTTTCCTTATTTTCTGAGGACTAACTTCAATTACATCCAACTAGCTTGTGAAAATCTTCAGAAGGATGTTTTCCTATCAGCACACAGGTGATTTTTTCCAAATGTCATTCCTTTAGCACAGCTAGAAACTATTTGAGGAGGCACTTGAGAACCTGTGGCATTGAGAGTTAAATGGCAACCCTGGAATGTGAGATATGTTCCTGTTTTTAATTTGTTAGTTTTCAGAAAAAAAATGTGATGTACGTTTGAGTGGGTTACAACTGTAAATAATTGTAGTTTTGAGAGAGTTTGTGTATAGCACCTGGGATTTCCAAAATATTGGAGAATTATTAATGATGAGGCAGTAATAAACTGAAATATATAGCCGTGACAACAGGAGACTTTGGGGCTCTTGTTAAATATTGCAAGAAATCTACAAGTGTTACAATGTTGAACCTTAATTTCCTGTTCGGTGGCATTTTACACACCTCAAATTCTCTTCCTGTTCTCTTTGTTTCTGTACCTTTTTGTTTCTTTGGCCAACAGCAGGAGATGGAAGGGGAGGATTCTTGTTCAGTAGCTTTCTCACAGTAGCGAGGAAGAGGGAGACTGTTCAGGGCTGGGTGCCAGCTCTGGTGCAGACTGAAGGGCAAATAAATGTTTGTTTTAACAACATCTTTTCCTGAATAACACTGCATGAGCTCATGGTACCAAGCTGAGTAACAGCAGATACTGCTGGAGGTACTGCTGGCAGTGAAACCCAAGTGGGCTCTGCTTTCAAGCCATTGGCATTTTCCACTTGCGAGACAGGTAACAGCTCTTGCTTTGCTGCCTTTCCCAAAACTGAGTTTGTTTATTGAATATCTGGCATTCCAGCTCAGGCCTGAACCGTGTGCTTGGCACTAAAGGCAAATGGTGCATTCCTGGCTTTGAAGCTTTGTGGGTGATAGTGGATGTCTGATGATGGTACCTTGGAAGCTCTGCAGTTTATTCACACATCTCTTGGTGTTAGAACTGTGACAATTTAGTCCACTTTCAGGTGACTATGGAGGAGAAAATAAGAACCTCAGACAAAAAGCAATCCTAAATAATTAATTGGTTAAAAGTTCTTGTGGCACTTGGGATCTCCCAGGAGCAGAACATAAGCCTAATTGCTGTTCAGTTAGGTAAAAGTAGAAAACACTGTGAAACTAAGGTCATGGGTAGAGAACAGAATAATATCCTTTGTGGCAGAGGTGAGGCTATTGGTCAGTCATGAAGGGTTAATATTTAGGGGCTGTATGTCCTTCAGCACTTGGCAACTTGCAAATTTTGACCCATTTCAGTTAATTTCAAACTTCATGTGAACACAGTGCATCAGTATGTTCTTGTAGTGGGTAGTTTTGTGTAACAGTTCAGGTCTTGATTCCATTATGAATAAAGTAGCAACCAAAATCAATGGTGGATATTAAATTTTTTTTTCCTGTTTACTCAGCCTCTGTGCCATCTATCTCCTCTGCAGACCAGCTGACTAAAACAAGTTCGTTGTTCAAAGTGAGGGAGGAGAGCATGTTGATATAGGTGATGGAAATTGGGCTTGCTGGCTAAGCCTTCTCCATGCCGCCTCCTTCCCACTGCCAGATTACTTACTTGAAATCTAAGAACTAATATGTGATGGAACCCAAATCAGAGCAGTATACAAGTGGGCAGATGGCACTATATAGAATTTGCTCATCTAAATGTCATGATTACTTGAAACCAATTCTTTGAGCCGTAAACTACGCTTTGAAGGTGTTGTTTCTTTTTGTTTAAATTTGTAAAGAAGTTATTGCTTTTCTCAAAAGCAATTCCATTTATGCAAATATTCCATTGTTTTGGGAGAACCGTTTTATGTACTAATAGCTGTCAGTAGTGCTGATAGTATCGCAGTCTTTGGTGTGTTGGCATGTGGTTTATGGTGAACTGTAAGACTGAGATAACCCTATAAAAATATGTGGCAGATCCAAGATGCTCAAAGAGTCTTGCTTAACTGCAATGGTTAAAAAGGCATGGCTGACTTAATGCATGAGTGTTGAAATCTGTGTCTGGAATTATGGAAACAAGTTGAGAAACATGAACAGAATTGATTGTTGATTATTTTCCTTTTTAAAAGCTGGGAAAAGATGTATTGTGCTTTTCTGGGGTCTTTAAAAGCCCACAGTGTCCTTTTTTTCTTTTTTTTTTTTGTTTTCTTTTGTTAACTTATCTTTTAATATGAAGTGTCATTCCCAAAATGAGGTAATGTCCTTGGGCTGGTGGCAACAGCTGGAGTTGTAGAATTCATAAATAATTCAGAGAGGGATAAAGGGTAGGGGAATTTTTTTGTCATTTGAATCTTTATTATGTGCACACGTTTCATTTTAGATATGGCATCATTTGAATTCATTCAGTATGATGATTGCACTGACCTGTCATATTTATTTTGATGTCCCTTCGAAGGACCATATGCTCTGTCCTCGGCATGAAAATGATGCAAGTTGCAAACTGAAAGGCAGCTCTGCTCCTGTAGGGATGAAGCCCCTCACTTCCCATTGTCACATCAGTGGATGTACAGCTGCACTGCAGTAGAGAAGGTGGAGTTGTTATGTCAGTGCAGTGACTAAGTGGCAGTGTAGTCTAGCAAAAGGTGGAAAAAAGGGCAAAACCCATTTGCATCAAGGTGCTGTATGGCATTAAAAACTCAGCTGTCACTGAGGGCCAGTTGGTGTGAGGAACCTGGCATGTGGAAGGTGGAAAGGATTAAAGCCAGCTAGAAATCTGCCAAGGTGGAGGTGTGCCATGGTAGCTTTAGTGTGGGAATGCAATTAATTACACTGTATGTTGGAAGTGGGGTTGCCATGCACACAACCTCCTGGGGTTGCACGGGAGTTAGTCTGGATATGCAAGGCTCAGAGCTTTTTCTTTGTCCAGTCCATGTCCTCCTTTCCTCTTGAAGCTGCTTGCTTAGTCAGACAAAATCTTGGATAATGTTTTTTTTGAGGGGAACAGGGGGAGGAAATATGTAGTTGTAGTTTGCATCTTCACTAATTCTGCTGTAGCCGTTGCATCTGGTCCTTCATTTATTTTGTTGGTGTGTTCCTGTGCACGAGTGGTACATTTTCCAGAAGTTACAGGCTCAAGTTCAACCACCAGTAATGAACTGCATGATAATGAGTAATATCTGGTCCCTACTGGCTAAAGCACTGGCTGTTATTAGCAATTCACAGTTGGTGGATAACAGGACTCTGTTACCAAGACTTTCTTACTGCTACCTTTGCTTGTAATATTAACACCATAGGCTTGCAACCACCTCCATATTTTCATGGTGTAACAGTGAGCAGTGATTTGTGTGAAGCACAGGGTCCACTGTGCTCATGTCAGGGGCAGAAGGAAGCCAGTTAAGTGCAGGTTAGTGAAATACAGTAACTACAAGCTGTGAATGAGAATGATAACTGTATGCAAAATTGTTTCTTTTCTAGATCCTGCCATCAATGACTGAGCCTCCCTGAAATCTTCTTATCAGTTACTGCCAAGATGAGAAGGATAACAGGAAGGAGGAGTGCTTAAATGGCTTTAATGACACTTAATTACATCTGTTTATCAAATGACAGGTTATTTTTTCCTAAAAACTCAATTGTCATGACAAGGTGCTTTTGGAAGTCATCTTTGTAAAATAAAACTGACAATTTTCAGGCTACAAAGAGCTGTTGTATCTTTCTATAGAATGTTGTCATTATGGTAAACTGCTGGAAAGTCTTTATTTTTGAAGTAATTTAACTTGCATACTTCATTCATTTATTTGAATGTCTGTTGAATGCCATGTGAAAAGTTTCTTGCCAGAGTTCCTTTATTCAATGGAATAGCTATTCTTACAATGCTCAATTTATTATTGTCTAAATTACTGTTGCCTTAGACTCCTGCAAAAATGTTTCTTTTTAGTAACTCTTAAAGAAATAAGGAATGAATGAGATTTTATCCCCCTTGTGTTTTGATCAGCATATTTTGCCTTTCAGTGAAAGTGCCTTCAGTTTTTGGAATGACACAACACAAAGAAAGGTGCTTTGGTTTTTGGGGTTTTTTTTCCAAAAGCACATGTCTTTTGTGCAATGATTTTTTAATATGTACACTGCCAAGATACAATTACTGGAAGGAGAGAGAGAGAAGCTGTTGGGAATGTCATGTTATGCCAAATTAAGAATTATTAGCTCTTACTTTCTGTGCAATCTCTTCGACTAGAACTCGACCTATTGCGTCTGGCGTATACTTTGACTCTAGTGGAACTAATGTGTCCTTGGAGTAGCATTTCAGAGTAACTTCAGATTCATGTTTTTTTCACAAGTCTGCTTTAAACTGCTGGGATTAACTTCAGAGAAGGCGAGAGATACAGGCTCCTTTGTCAGCAGCTGTGCTGGTTAAGGAAGGGGGCTTCATGCACGCTTGCTTGCTCATTCTCTCCTGGAGGTTATTGCCCCTGCTGGGGAAGCAAACTGAACTGTTTCCCGGAGCACACCCAGACTTATTTCAGCCAAAGTTAATCGTGTTATCAAATATTGGTTATCCAGCACCCTGGGTCACTTTGATGAAAGGACAGGGCATACACAGACCAGCTGGGCAGACGTCATGTCTGGGAAGGGTGTGTATTGACAAGAGGGTTGTTGAGGACTGGCCCTGGTGTGTTGCCTTTTCAGCAGGTGCAGTTACATCTCTCGGATGTGGTAAAAATTGGATGTGTTAGAAAGCTGTGCGGATCTGTCACACATAATATTCACATTTCAGGGACATCCTGGATAATGCAAAATAAACCTGTACTCTTTGACTTACTCCTTGTGTGTGCCAGTATGAGGGGGAGAGACCTGGTGTGTGTGCGCATGACAGACACCTACTTCTGGAAAATGTATCTGGTCAAGGTGTGGGAATGGTACAAGTGTTTCCATTATCTAGAAAACATACTGTTTACTTCACTCATCAAAGAGGCTGCCTCAGCCAACACATGCCTCAGGAGAACTGCTTTTGACACATGAGCTGCCTTGAGTGGAGAAGGGAGAACACCCCCAGCAGGAGTGGCTGCTGTTGCTTCTCTACAGTGTTGAATCAGTACATGCTGGAGTCTGGTGAGGCATCCGAGCTCTTGATATTCCCTGTGCCAAAATTAGAATGGTACGGATAGTCTTTAGTACTTAAAGACATACTGAAGAAAAACAGTGCACTAATCAGCTCCTTCAACACTGACCCTTCGTGTGCGAAGGCTGTGGAGTGTAGGTGCCTTTCTATGGCTGACTTGGGCATACAAAGAACAAGAGGCTTTCTGATCTGTCAGAAACCTGAGAGCAGCAACACTGCTTGCATTTCCTCTCAGGGCACTGCCAGGTGAAAAGAACACAGCTGAGTCACAGAAAGGACTGAACCTCCAGCTCAGCTTGTGTGGCGTCTATTATCTTTTATTTGGCCTTATGATAAAGGATGAGGAGGTGTGCAGTGGCCATACTGTACATATGGAAGGGAGGAAAATACATGCCAGGTCTGTAAGGAAGGGGCAGGTGCTGCTTTGAAGGCACAGGACTGCTTGCCCTGGCTGTTTATCCTTGACAGCACTACCTTATCACAGTGGCTTCAGATCAGGGGCCTGCATTGGCTCTTCCCTGAACTGTGGGTCTGAAAAATAGTAATGTGAATAGTAATGTGAAGGGATGAGGCAGGGCAGGTCCCAGGACTAAGGTTTAAAGAGAGATTTGGGAATGTGCACAAACTCAGACTTCACTAATATTTTATAATTCTGTGTAGAAACAAAGTAGTTATGATAAGACATAGTAGGAAAGCTATTGCTCTCCTGCCACTGCTCTTCTGTCAGGTTTTGAGTTGACTTGGCTCCGTACTGCAGTATGTTGAGAAATTGTTGGGCTCCTCCGTCAAACTTTCTTACCCTCGTTAGCCTATACTTGCAGTGGAGTGCTTGGTGTGTGCGTAGTTCAAGGAGGCAAAGTGCCAGCCACATAGTTCCCAAAATCCTCGGTTTGCCCCAATCCAGTCTCTGAGCTCCATGGTGAAGGTGGATGTGGCTCCAGGGGTGAGAGCTGTGCCCTGTTCCAGCAGCCCAGTGTCGAGCCATGGCTGAGCTCTCAGTGCTGGCTTCAGAAGTGATGTGCCTCCTCACAATGACTGTCACATGTCTCCCCTGACCATGAACTAAGTGCAAATGAGCCTCCACAGCTCTCTGAGACAGCCCACAATTCATAGAACTGTTTTTATCTTAAAATGGACTATTGTAGTAGCGAGACTGAAATGTTTGATGAAATGCTTGTGATTGCCTATGAATCTTTTTACCTGCCTAAGTGGTAATACACAATTAAACGAGTACTGCAAAATAGCATCTTACATAGAGCACTGTTGTGGATGTTAAACTGATGAGTAAAATTTTACATCCAAGCACTTAAAATGATCAAATTAATTACAGTTAATACAGTTAAGACTGCCGTATTGTTTATGTAGCACTAAAAAGACAACAAAATGAAACTTCAGGGAAGGCAGATTTTCTTCTTATAAATATTCCAAATAATAGGTTGGTTTCAAGTAGACTTCCTGGCTCTTCAGTGATTGCTGTATTCGGTCTGAATCTATCAGGAATCCCAATTATAATGGTGTGTTTATTATTATAAACACATGATTTCTATATATGTTCTCTACAAATATGTTGGACAAAACATAGTTTACCTTCTTAACTGGTACTATGTGGTTACTTTCTAACTCCTTTCTAACTCCTTTAATTTCAGTTCTAACTTGATTGAATAAAAGGTGCATTCCTGAAAATAATCTTTACATCTGTAATGGGACACTTGATTTTATATGACTGCATACTCCAGACATAACACAACATTTTTAAGGCAATATGTGTTGACAATATACAGAGATAAAAATCAGTTAATCACAAACTAAGGAGCAAACTTTTAATAAGAGCAATGAATCATTAGAAATTATTAGAAAGGGAATATTAAATTTTCTATCTTTTGAATGAGGATGAAATATTTTTGTAGAGGTATATGCTTGAACAAATGGCTAGGTGTGGTAGAGGAATTCCTCACAGGCTTCTGTGGTTTTGCAACACTTGGGGTCAGACTGGGTCATTTTTAGCCTTCTGGTTTGGAAGGGAGTGAGAAGTCTCGGTGTAGCAAATATCTTCATAGAATAGCAGCTTCAACTGAAAAGTTGCTCAGAATTATTTAAGCTTCTCTTCATAAAGGATTGGGAGAGGCATTGGTAGTGTTCCTGTCTGCTAATGCCATGCCTTTTTCAAAGATCCTCCTTCACCTGACTGCTTGCTTCTGTAGGGTGTTTCATTGGCTTGGGTGGGTTTCTCTGGTTCATCCATCCTCCCCCCACCCACATTAATCAAATAGCAAATGAACATCTTTTTTCAGAGCAAATGTCTTCTACAGAATGTCTACTTCTAGGAAGTGTAGTGTTGCCTTTCTGCTAGAAATAATTATTAGGTTGAAAATAATCTGACAACATCCTGCTGTGGATAAATTAGGTTTGTTCTCTACTAAGATTAGTTAGCTGGCACCCATTCGCTAACACATTGCAAGAAAATGATTGGAAGTTGATTGTGTCCAGTTATCTGTCTTTTTTCTTTTTAATGGGCTTTTTGTTGCCTTGCTGTCACCAAGGTTGAAATAAATGTGTGCAAGTCATACTTTTCCAAGTTCCCTACAGCATGGGGAGATGGTGTTTGCTGTCCTGTACCATGAAGACATGTGGGCAGAAGTGTTTGGAGAAGAGGAGAGATTGTCTCCACGTAGATTTCTGAATCTTGTGCACCTTTGGTTTTGGCTAACAGGGATGTGTTCTGCTCTATGGCAATCAATACATTCCCACCAAAGTCCAAAATGCCAGGTATAATTAGCTCATGTGTTTAAATAGGTGTTGTTATTTTTCAACTTGTGTATACAAGCCTGTTTTCATGCAGAAGTCCATATTGACTTGGGAAGAATGCTGTGCAAATCAGAAAAAGCAGAAAAATTATTTAAAGTTATGTGCTAGTGTTAAAGATTTTAAAAATAACTGTGAGATCTTTATTTCTTTGTTTACGATTGATTAGGGTTAGAGTTTTAAAAGCTTAATGCTGACTCTAAGTACTTTACAGTCAGTCACTGAGAATTATGGGCTTGGCACGACGTTTTTGTCCTCCAGTATATCCATTATTGTTAGATGCTGAGTAGTCATTGCACATAGATGACTGCTTTTTTGGGTATTTTACATTTTTACATGTTCAGAAAAATACTTCGTTAAAGCAGCTGCTGGGTGAATGGGGTAATTAAAGAACTGTACTGCTTTTATTGAAGCTGACATATGCTGCACATTCCTTAAAACTCAGTATGTGAGCAGAATGTTTCCAGGATTTATTGAAGGCAGACATCTAGAGATACTGGCGAGCTTTTAATAGTAGTAAAGATAAGTTCCAAGTTTTATGCTGTTATATAAATCTGTCTTTAAGAAGAGAGCTGTTATTGCAATACATTGCTCGTGTTCATATTTTGCCCATGTGTATATTTTATGTATGTACTTATACACCTACACACAAATGCTTGACCTGAGCACTTTTATTTGACAGTGATTGTATATTCTATTTAGTATTTATTTGGAAAAAAATAGTGTTCTAATGCTGACGGAGAATCTTAATTTGCTTGGTACCGAAAGAAATCTGCAGTATATTGTGGGGGTTTTTAATGTTTTTTGGTGGTTTGTTTTTTTTTTTTTTTAACTGAAATACAACCCTGCTTAGTTGGAATTGCAGCTCTTAGTGTGTGTGTGTCATGGTAGCAAGCAAGGAATCTTACTTAGCATAAACTGAGGCTGGGTTTCATTTTAACTAGTATGATGAGTGCAATGCTCCACATGTGTGGTACTTTTGCAAGTTGTGAAAAAATAGACTTGTTTATCTATCATCCATATTTTGTATGATTTCAGAATAGAATGTTATCCTTACTGTTAAATTACTTGGCTAAAACTAGCAAACTTTCACCTGTATATTTTATAATGTTTAGACCTTAAGCACTTTTCAAGCAATATGTTTGACTTACCATTATTGTGCACTATAAAATAAAATACAATATTAAAATAAATGCTGAAAGAACATTATTCATCAGCTGTGAATAAACATGTGGAAAAAAGATTTTTGGAATTTTAGGGTTTTTTGCTAAATTCTTCCCAGTTGATTTTGTATTATCTTTAATGTGGGACTTGGAAAAGAGTTTAGTTTCCCTTACCAGGATACATAAGGTGCTGTTGTGTGTTGGTGTTCTAAACTTCTAGGACTGTGTAAATGGAAAATACACTTTATAATTTTAGCACTGTGTTAGGTATGCAGTACAAGTTAGTTTTATCCTGGTTGTCTGCCTGAGCAGGATAGGTATTTTTAACTGTCTTTGTAGTACAACAAACTCATTTTATGGGCAAATCTTTTTGTATTGGGTTCTGCAAGTTGAAGACAAAAACATTTCCAAACGACTTGTGTGTCTTAATATTGTGAGTCAATTCCCATGTGTTAAAGTGTAAACTATGAACTAATCCATAGGAGTTTATGCAGCAGAAAGTCATTTAATTAACACTTTTAATTTCAGCTATGAAAGAAGCTGAAAGTGAGGTCTGGAGAATGGAGAGAGGCTTTGTTTTTTGTCGCTGAAGTCTCCCTGCACTGTAAGTCTGCTGATGCCCGTGGTACACAGACCATCTCCTGCCTGCTAATTAGGCCTCTCCAGTGTGCTCTCTAGAAATGTGCTAGAGAAGTTTTTTCAAAAAACCACCACGCCATCATAAATAGGGGAATGGTACAGTATGTAACTATTATACACCACTCATTTGGCAGACTATAATTTAATGGAACAACAATGATCAGACCAGTATATCAGTTAATTTTCAAAACATTTTATTCCACACAAATTAGCTCAGGTCCTGGAGGGCAAAATGACAAGAGGTTACTCGTACACTATGTATTTAATTAATTGAAAAATGCTCAAATTGCTTTTACAGTTGTTATTAAAAAGTAGAATCAGTGTTGCCAGTGCTCAACCATAATTAGAACCCCGGGGAATTAAATATTTAGCATTAGTAATGTAACAGCACTTAGGACACAAATTTCTATTTTTGTAATGAAAGCAATACAGTGTAAGTGTAAATGGCTGAAACGACAGCTGTGACAAGCAAACCAGCCTGGGATATTTCAATAAGACACCTCGTTGGACAGCAAGTCTTGCTGCATTACTCATTTGTAAGAGTCTAAATCCCAATAGCCAGGCATTACACCCAGTATTTAGATTTCTAATTGCTCACAGGATGAACGGTCGGGCAAATGTCAGCCGTCGGTGTGGGAAGCACGCGGCGTGTTCCCAAATAACACAGCAGAGGTGGGTGCCTTTGGCCGTGCGGGCAGGGCTGGGGCACGTCCCAGGGCAGCCGAGGGGGGAAACGAGACCTTGTTTGTTTTAAGTTTAATTACATTTTAAGCGTAAGTGCTTTCAGTGATACAACATGAAAAGTCGGATATTGGGCTCTAATGAGCTGTAGTGGTAGATGGCTGGAGACCCTGAGGGATTCATTCACTAAATTAACTGGATAACAGTACTTGGTTTGGGCACGGTAGGATGGCTGAGCTGTGCTTAAAATCTCCCTTTCCAAGCTGTCTCTCATTCCTGTTTTTGTTCTAAAAAGTGTAGTGACTTCCACAGCCGCCTGCTACAACCTTTCAGCTTGTCACAAGTATTATGTTACCAACTAATAAGTAATAAAGCCTATTTGACTTCATTTCTCTTCTGTTTTGCTGGGTTTTTTTCCCTGGAATGGCAGGGGAAGGAGGAAAGCTTGAAGGCACTTGTGTATCTTCTGAATAGGAAAAAAAAGCTGTATTTGGGCAAGGCATGCTTTGGCCTTCTTAAAGCACTGATTTGTTTCCCAGAAATAGGACAATCAGGCAGAGGGATGGAATACTTGTTTTTGAAGATGCTTTTGTTCCAGTTGGCACCTGCTTGCAGGATAGAGTTTGTGTTCGAGCTGAACACGTGGCAAGGACGTGCTGTCTAGATGGCACTAGCCCAGGACAGCCTGTTTCTCGGGAGAAGCAAGCAGGGACTGCACAGTGCCATATCCAGCACAGGCAGCAATGCTGCATCTGCTGCTCTCCTGCTTTGCAGCCACTTTTTTCTGCTGCAGGTCATTCTGTAGAGAAAGTTTATTTTTGTCTCCTCCCTCCAAAAAACCCAGCAAACAAACGATTTTGTGTGACACCAAAACTTGGCAAACAGTATCAAAATTTATAAGAGTATCTCTGGTTCTGAAATTTTAGGTCTTTATCCTGAGGAGTTTAGTTATAGAACAAAGGGCTCCAGGGGTGAAGCTGGGCTAGCAGAGATGCTGGAGCTTCTGCCATCAGCCCTGCCCAGCCCTGAGCCTCCTCCCAGGTGCACATGCTGATCCCCAGCACACCTGCCCACAATCTGGGGGTATAAAGTGGCACCTGGCAGCACACCTTGGGCCCCGACTGTGGGGGAAGCTTGTGAGGAAAGGGCTTCTCTAGGTTCTTTCAAAAGCAGGGTGCTCTTTTTTAGCCTGGCTTTCAGAAATAATTTTGACCTGTTAGCTGAAGGTTCCTCTCAGTGTCTGGTTTTAGTTTGAGTTGCTGAACTTCAGTGAAGCATTGATGAGCCACCAATGGAGCTGTGTAATGGGGAGTGACCTGGCAGGTACCTGGCTGCAGTCACTAAAGCCTGTGGGACTTGTTCAGGTGAGTGCAAAATGGTTATGGCCAAGGATAGGGTAATGAAGGCAGACCTCTCTTGCTGATGACCTGCTGGGTACAGTAATGGTCCCAAGGATCAGGAGCTTCAGTTTTGTGTGTTTCCTCAGTAGCTGAAAAGTTCTGAGAAAATCAGCTTTTCTCAAACAGGTTTATGAATTTGGGCTCAAAGTGTAGGAAGGAGCATTTTTTGAGCACACTGAAACCTTGTGGGGTGTCTCTGAGCTTCCCTGGATGCTTGCATCCCACCTACTTTGATCCAGCTTCCTGAGCCTTTCCCTGGCTACCAGCAACTTGCAATTAGAAACCCTTTGTGCTCTGTAATTTGTGTGTGTGATGCACAGAATTAAGGTACCCAAAGGTTTGATGCAACTGTGAATTACTGCTGTGTGTAAATAATCCTCATCAGCTCTTACTTTCATAAATACAGTTGTGGCATTTTCCTGCCCTGCTTCCCTTTGATGCAATTAGAAGGGCTGGGAATAGAGGCGGGGTCTTGCCAGGAGCCCTGACTCGCAGCAGGACGAGCTGCACCTGGACTGAGCTTTCTGTCCTGGCATCTAAAAGCTGTGCTGAGCCTCTCCTGTGGATGAGCCAACAGCTGCACTGACATGACAGTAGCACCACTGCTGACTGTCGTGTCAGTGATCTGGGGTCTAAGAAGTCTCTATTCTGGCCTGGGATGAGATTTTGTTTTGTTTTGGTTTTTTTTTTTTTAAAAGCGTGTTTCTGCAAAGCTGCTCTTTCCTAAGGTTTTTGAGGCTTGGGTCTTGTCTGTCATTGCCAGGATCAGTTCCTGTAAGTCCTGCAGCAGTTGGTCTCTCTCTCCCTGAGGATGGGGAAGGAGGGGGGCTGTGGGCTTTAGCTGCCTGGAGATTGGCAGCTGGAAAGGCATTTCTCCCTTCTGCTGTATTTTTGTTCTTGGGCATCTCTTCTTCCAGTCTCTGTGCCCCCTGTGCCCAGTGCTGTAAAGCACACAAAGGCGGTCTCAGACCTTTACTGCTTTCTCATCCTCTGAGGATAAAATGCCCTTTTCGGCTCCAGAGTCCACCAGCATTGCCTCTTCAGAAGCATATTACAAGCTGCTCCATCACCAACTTCTATCTTAGAAAATAGACTAAAAATACAAACTTTAGAGAAGGTTTGTCCTGCCAAAGGCCATTAAAGTTACTTCTGAGGCTCTCCATAGCCTTGGCTGCTACCTGGTGGGTATGACAGTGTGCTCTGAGCTCTGTGGCAGGCAGGAAGAAGGTAGACAGGCAGACATGAAACAAAAGTTTTCCCTGGGACCTTCTTCCAGTCCAGCCTTAGCCATTCTGACAGTCCCTGATGCCTAAGGCAGGGTTTAGTTTTAGCACATTTCATTGCATTTTACCATTTAAGATAGTTTTTTCAGGAAATAAAAATATTCAAAGTATGGGTTTTAATATGAACTCGGACTAACCCTCTTTAAAGCAGCCGTGAGTCCCAGAGGCAAATGTGTGGTTCTGGTCATAGCCAAGATTTTTGAAGACACCTAACTGACCAAACATCCAGCATTGTACTGTTGGATGTTTCTGTTGTTTAAACAAGTGAACCTAGTGTGAAAAATCAGATTTACCTGCAGAAATATCTGGGCACTGCTGCAAGTTTTCCTGTAGCCCTGACTGAATGACTCTCCAATTGCTTGTTGCTTTTACCAAGGTATTGTACTGCCTGGCATTTCAGTGATGCTGTTCCCTTCAGCTCCACAGGTAACGGACCAGCTCTCTGTTGTTGCTATGCTAGGAGAAAGCAAATGACCTGGAATTAAAGTATGGCTGTGTCCTTCTTGTTGTTTCTCCTTACATTGTTGCTTCTGCTGATACTGATGCTCTTCTTTCCGTTATTGTCTATCACGCAAAGGAAGTAGCTGGACAAGAGAGTTTTTCTACGTTTCTGTTTAAAACTGTGTTGAGGCAGGGTTAACTTCTTTTCTCTGTCCCCTTTAGATATTGCCTCATTTCTTAATGGCTTAGACTTCTAAAACTACTCTCAGAAAAAATCTGCTCTGCTTTTTGTGACTTGTTGCTCATATACCCTGTTGTATTTATATTATTGAAATTATATATTTTGTACATACACCCCTGAAGTATTTTAGATCTTCTCTGAATATCTCCTAGGGCTTTCATTGTGTGTCTTTCTTTTGTTGTTTGCCTTTTTTTTTTTTTTTTGTGGGGGGAGGTTTCTTGTTGTGTTGTTTGGTTGATTTTTCTGTTGTTTTTCCTTTTTAATAAAATCCCATCCTCAGGTAGTTGCTAGTGGTATTAGAGACACCCTGCCACTGTAATATGAACTTTCGAGTCATCCTCAAGCTTTCTGCAGTCTTCAGGACCTGATTCTGAGGCTGCTTCCAGGTTTCCTGCTAACATCCATGAGCCTGCCAGTGCCATAGGGATGAGAGCTGCCAGGTGTCCTGCTTGCAGCAATGACCCTACCAGTGCTGTGCCAGCGGCAGCTCATCTAACAGTGCTTGCAGGCTGGGACCTGAGGGCTTTGCTGCTGCTTTGTTATAAATAGAGAAGCTAGTCCCCAAAACTTACATCCAACTGCTCAAAAATCTCTGAAACTGAGTTCCTGCTGGGTTGTGTTGCTGACCTACGTGTTTCCAGACAGTTGGAAAAGTTAAACTCTTGTTACTGACCTGGGCCACATTAAATGAGCGAGAGGCAGGTTTTGGGTCTCAGTTGTGGGGGTGGAAGCAGAGTTCTGAGGCTCTCAGTGTTACACTCCCATTTGTGTGCGTGACGATGAAATGGATTGGTTAATGAGTGCCTAAGCATCTGTTCAGCCTCTGGTAGATGCTTTGCCAAGGTTCAAGTTCCCTGAGGAGGATTAGCCACCTGGTCTGGTTTTCATGATATAGTGACAAAGGGGACACCCACCTTTCGTTTTACTGCTGAGGATGGCCAAATGCACAGGGTCCCCGGGAGGTCTGCGAGCTTGATGTCTTTGTAATTTAACAATTACTTTTGTAATTGTTACAATTTAGGTTACAGCGGCTCCTGCAACCTCTGTGTGTTTTTGTAGGAAGAGTGACATCTACTCACCCAGCGTGTCTCACAGTCTTGCCAAATAGACTTATTTATTTTCCTTTTTCTCAAATGACACACAGCTCTTTTCACACAATTATCTCTCTTGCTGTATAATATATATAATCAATATACACCATAGGGCAACAAGAAGTGGCGATAAAAAGAGGTTTAAAGAGAAAAATGAGCATTTCATAGCCTGAACTTACAATTAGGCTTTCCAAAGTGTCTAGATTCTGCTGCATGGACAGCATTATGACTTGATGAAAGGCCTGCACTAAAAGGCTTAAATTTATGTGTGGTAGTATTGCTTTACAATGAGTTTGATTTAGTAGGGGTTTGACCCATCAGACACAATACAGCAAAAGAACTTAGTATGCCTGATAGACAGAAACATTACACATTTGTTGCTGAACTTTGAAAAGCTGAAATCGTGTAACCAGCCTGGATTCAGGCAATGAAATGGATGAAGTCTTGGCAAACTGCAAGGAGGGCTTGGCTGGACTTTTGCATCTGGGTTACCTACTGAAGCCATGCAGAATCACTTTCTGATGTTGGTTTATTTTGGGGCTGGGGGAGAGGAAGGAGGTGTGGGGTTTTTTAACCCATGGCTTGTTGGATAGGTATAAACACTGCAGTGAGCTCCATGGCAAAGTGAAGCTGGAGCAGCTGGGTACATGTGCTGAGTTCTCTGGAGGAGAAAAGTCTGAATTAGGATGAGAAGCCTTCAGCTGGGCTCCATTTATGACCCTGATGCTGCAGGACCCTGTGCCTCAGGTGCAGCCCGTGGACAAGGAGATCTGTCCTGCCCTGGGGGTGCTGCAGGTGCCACCATGAGGGGGGATGGCTGAGACGGGACAGTGCTACAAGAGGAGCTGCACCTCCTTGTCTCTAACCTTTGTGCAAACACCATGGATGCAGCCTGTTGGCAGGGAGGTGAGAAAGTATGGGAAGGCATTTCAGAGCCCTGTCTGCTGGGTTTGGTGGTGGTTTAGGTGCCCATGGGGGAAAGGAGTTAATTTGACCATTTGGGCTGATGATCCAGCTGAGTGTTCAGCTTTGAGCAGCTCACAAGTAATCCTAGAATGGTTTAGGTAGGAAGAGACCTCAAAGACCATCTAGTTCTGACTCCCCCTGCCATGGGCAGGGACACCTTCCACTATCCCAGGTTGCTCAGAGCCCCATCCAACCTGGCCTTGAATGCTTCCAGGGATGGGGCAGCCACAGCTTCTCTGGGCAACGTGTGTCAGGGCCTCACCACCTTCATGGTAATTTTTTCTAATATCTAATCTAAGCATATCTATCTACCTTTTTCCTCATATCTAATTTAACCCTGCCCTCTGTCAGTTTGAAGTCATTCCTTCTTGTCCCATCACTCCATGCCCTTGCCTAAAGTCCCTCTCCAGCTCTCTTGGAGCCCCTTTAGGTACTGGAAGGTGCTAAAAGGTTTCCCCAGATCTGTCTCTGCTCCAGTCTGAGAAGCCACAGCTGTCTCACAGGTGTGCTCCAGCCCTCTGATCATCTTCATGACCCTCATCTGGACTCACTCCAACAAGTCCATGTCCTTATGCTGTGGCTCCCGAAGCTGGACACAGTGCTTCAGGTGGGGTCTCATGAGAACACGTAGAGGGAGAGAGAATTTGCTTGAATCCTCCCTTGTGAATTTACTGTGCTTAGGTGTCCCCAGTGCCACTAGGTGTGCTGCTGCAACCTGCCATTTTTAGACAGCCTGCATGTGAAGGACATATTTACAGCCTGTGTTGCCAAATCCAATGGTTGCTCTTCCCAGACTGACTAAAGTTATTTGTAGTCACAGGTTCTGGTCCCACGTTTTATTTGGCTTTACGTAGTCAGTGTTATTTAGCCAGAAGAAAAGGTGATGTCTTCTGGCAGCACACTGGAGGACCTGGCAGTTGGGTTGGACACCAACAGCAGAGGATGTTCTGCAATTCTGAGCTTTAGTTTCTGAATTTTTCTGCCATTTAACAGTGATTTTTAATTTTTTTAAGGTAAAATAATGATTGAATAGGTAATCGGTGGAATATGACCAAGAACAGCATGGTAGAAAATTATTCTGAGTCTCACAGTTGGTCTTATTGCACTGTTTCCTCTCCTTACAGTCCCCAAACAAGACATAGCTCTGCAGGAGCTTGCACATGGGAGTGCAGGCAATGCATGCTTCTCCAGCAAAGGCTTGCTGCAAGCATCCTTGTGGCTTGGGAAGGAGGGGTGTTACAGAACTTGATGGTTAAAAGGTTGTGGAAAATAATGCACAGGGACTGTTTTTAAGTTCAAACAAACAACCAAGTAGCGTCATGTAAATTGCTTTCCCTTCTTTTCCTTTCCAATGAAAACTTTTGTTGGAAAAAGCATCTGAGAAATTCTTTCAGGTTTCTAAAACCTCATACAAGACCAAACATCTGAAGCCCCAACCTTTCAGCTGGGTGTAACAGGACCCACACTGCTCGGTGGGGTTTAGTGCTGCAGCTGGGTCTCTGAGATTCTTGAGATCAGTTTACTAAGGCTGATTTTGGCAGATTGTACCAGTCTTCCAGTATGTGTTTTACATATTGCAAAACCATTCATCGTTCATTTGATATTCACCAGTATCAGCTCAAACCCACTTTGTGAGTAGTTCTGAATTTCTGCACATGTTTTAAATATATTGGGTTTGTCAGGAGTGAGAATAAGCAGCACTGGGGGGTTTTTCCTTCTGATTTTGAAACTTTTTATCTGCTGGTTTGCTTGCTCTAGCAGATCACAAATAGATTTCTGTGCTTTCAAACTGAAATGTAAGTCTAAACTGACCTTTCCTAGGTAATGGATAGTTTAATGCAACTGGATGAATGAAAGCATTTTTAATTAAATATGGCAAAGATAGTAAATAAAAGTTGTGTGAAATAATGTCACTTAGCTGTGTGCATGCACTCACAATGGCAATTAACAGATGATCTTTTTCACTTAAGGTTATGTGGATTTCCTTTACTTCTTCAGTCAATTCTAAATAGTTATTTACCAATTTGCCCCACCCCCCAGTGTGTGAGCCCAGCTGCTCCTGGTAAGGGCTGGGGTGGGTGTGCTGGGAAAACTCATAGGATCCTTGTTGACTGCTCCGTCTTCCTTCCACTGGCTGTGCCTTTTCATCTTTGTGAGTGTACAAAGGGGAAAAAAATCCTATCTTGTTAAAGGCTGAGCTTGTCTGCTGGAAGAATGCCCATTTGCAGGTGAGAAATTGTCTGTCTCAGGACAAGGGAACGAATTGTTTGGCCCTGTTTGGCTGTAAGCACTCTGAGCAATCTGGGCTCTGCCGCTTCCTCTGGGAGATTACATTCCTTAATACATCAGAGTACCAGGAAGCTGGTTTCTTGCCCTGGGTATTCAATTTAAAATTTTCTTTAATCTCATTACCGAAGCTGGCAAGAAAAACAAAATATTTTTCAGAACAGAGGTTTGCTGTTTTCCCAGGATCCTCTCAGCAGCCTGAAACCCTGTGAGTCTCCAAGGGAATTGTCTGCAGGTGACAGCTGGGTTATAAAGTTCTGATGGACCTTCTTCCAGTTCCCTACAGAGTCCTCATCAGTTTGGCCTTCTAGAGTCCTGACTGGTTTCTGTAGGGTGTTATAACATGTATGACACATTTACATGTAATTACTTTGACCTTTCTAAGCCTAGTAAAACTTTGTCATGGAAGAAAGCATGTAAAAATGTGGATAATTCTAAAATATGAGTAATTAGGGGGAGATGGGAAATGTATGTGTGAGAGGTTCTGTCTCAAACACCTGGTGACTCAAGTACCAGCCGTCGTGTGACTGAGGTGGGGGTGAGGAATGGTCTCACACCAAAGCTCGTGACTTGGAGACAGAATACACGAGTTTTGCTGTGCCTTACACAGATTTATTTGGCGACCCTGTACAAATCACTTAACCTCCTTCTGCCCACAGTCCGTACAAGAAGGATGGTGTTTCCCTATCTCACAGAAGTGCTGGACACTTAATTCATTAGTGCTTATAAAGTGTTCTCAGGTCTTTTAGAGGAAAACCCTGCATGTCCGTGAAGACTTAATGTTGATTCATGTGCAGATTCTGAGGTCTGGGCCTTGGCTCCCCAGTGCCAGGATAAAGACTGTGGCTGATGAGTTCAGTTTTATCATGAACCTAAATCTTCTCTGTGCCATTTCAGGGTTTGCATAAAAGAAATTCCCAAAGAATATTAAAAATAAATATTGAAATGTTTCTATTTTATGATGCGCTGTGTATGTTTACTTTAAAAATATGTATAAAGACTTCCCAATGGCTTTTGAAAGTGTCTTGACCCCATCTGCTGAGCCCTGTGCTGATTTTGAAGGGAATCGAGTGAGATGCTGAGAAAAGAAGGTGGCTTTTTTCAATCTATGCTTTATCTTCCTGTGTTTTCTGGCTAAATTTAGAATTGTTCAGCAATTAAAAAAAAGCATCGTAGGTATTCAGATAAATGTTATCATATTCAGCATGGTGGGACATGTCATTTTCCATTGGCATCATGTCATAGGCCATTGTAATATGTCAGAAGTATTTTATTGCACTGGCTTCAGCACGTAAATGAGATGAGACGGGTTGCAAATCAAATTTACCATACCTACCTTTAATATATACTAAACAAGCTAGCAGCATAGATCTGGCTAATGCACAGCATGGCTGCAGCAGCAAAGATCTGCCCTCAAATGTTGAGGCAGGTTATGAGGGACATGCAATTTAAGAGTTACCTCTTCCTGTGTGCCTTGCAATATCCTTTATTATCTACTTTTAGACTTCTGTTTCAGTTCAGAGAAAAGTGCTGAAAGAGGCAGCCTGATGCACATTTGGACAAGACAGGGCAGAGGTAGAAGTGCCTTTGATAACAGTCCCTTGTTACCTCTTGCTTTGTTAGGGCTGTAACTTCTCTTCAGCCACACAAAGTATGGCAGACCTGCCCTCTTCCAATCTCCTGGCTTCAATCCATGTTTCTAGGACGAACTCCTCATGTCTACCAGTAATGCATTGGAAGAGAATAGGTTTCAACCATTATCAGATTAATTTGACACCTTGAAAGTAAAAATGAAGAGCCGTTAGCTTCCTGTGGAGATCAATATCTGCTCACTGGAAGTCAAGGTACACAGAGAAAAGTGCCCTCTGCTTCAAACACTGAATTGCTGCTGTTTGCTGCAGGGTGAGCTTGGGTAACTCTATGTAAAGACATCATTCAGTCATACTTATTTGGAAGACTTGCTGTTAAGGAATAGCAATGAAGCCAAAATAATTAATCCCACCATTAAATATATTAGCATTTATTTCAGCAACTCAGTTTAATCTTAATTTACAGTAAAGCTTTAATTATTATAATTAAGTAATTTGGTAATTGTAGGTTGAAATAAGTTTGTAATAGAAATGTTATAGACTTCTTTGGGTGGCTGAGATTGCTATGACATTTCTTTTGGGGTGGAAAAGGAGAGGCACGTCACTTGTGCAGGGGTGAAATACACGGATTATTCTCTATAGAAATTCTGAGCTCAAGCCAGAGAGAACGATACAAATATAAAAAAAACCTATACAAATGCTATTTATACCTTGAAAATATTAATTTCTAAACATCGAGGTGTGATTCTTTAAAATAAAAAAACCTGCCCTGAAAAATATGATAATTTGGGGCTCTTGTGTTTGCAGCATTCAGAGGAGGGAAAGTTACACAGAACGCTGAGAAACCTTAGATTGGATAGAAAGGGATAAGGTGGAGGAGGGAGAGAGGGAAGGGGTTTACATGGCCACTAGGAAAATATGTTCTCAGGGTACAAATTTTGCTATCCTGGCACAACTGCTGAAGCTGGGAAGGATGTTTTTACAGGAGATGACTGCACAGCCTTCCTTAAACTTGGCCTTGGGCTTCCACTGTAGTGCAATTCCATGGATATGGAAATCTCATGGTAGCACTACTGTCTTGAACGTAAAATCTAAGACGATGCTATGATCAAGTAGATAAAAGGAACATACGATTTATTTGCTGCTTGCTTCAAGAGGAAGAATTTCAGCCTTCAGTTAGCACACAAGGACTGCTGGTGGCTGCCTGGCTGCAGTGGGTTCCCCTTCATCTCCTACCGAGTGAATGCTGGTGACTGGGGATCTTTGCAGTTTATCACTGCAGGAAAGCTTTGAAACATCCTTTTTTTCCCTTAATATAATAGATATTATCAGACTTCTCTTGTATGTGCTATTCTACCTTTGCTAGATTTTCACAAGCAAACTAAGTTGGTAAAGTTCCCTCAGCATTTCAGCAGGTTGTTGTGTCTCTATAAAATAGTCATCTACATGGTTGGCAAACCCACAACAGAGGAAGGTGCTTAGACCCACTTCTGTCAGGGGAGGGAGGGTGTGGGCGTGTGCCCTGGGATGGGCTCTCAGCTATGGGACAGTGCAGGGAGGGGTAGGCAAAGGAGGGCAGAGCTCACCTGGGGGTGGGACAGAGGTGTGTGAGAGAGGAGGGAAGGAGAGGTGCCTATGGCAAGGCTCTGAAGTTGAACACAGGGCTCCGATGAAAGGGGAAACAGGGCGTGTTTGATTCCCTTGAGAAAATGCTTTTTAAAAAATGTTTCTTTTGTTTGGCAAGTCAGGTCATGTATGCTGATCCTCAGGTGTAAGAAGCTTGCGTGCTTGTGCTGGTCTTGGAAGGATCAGACCTTTGAGAGTGGAGGCAAATTGCATCTTGACTGGAAAAATGGAATCCTGTTTTCATTTTTACCCTGTTTCTCCATTGTTTTTTCCCCTTCTCCAAACAAGTGTCTCCTCCTTATTCCTGTCTTGCTTCACTGTGCACAGTCAGACACTGGGGTTTAGGATATCTGTTTAAAAGCAAAAGTGGTTTTAGTTTATTTATTTTTAGTAAGCATGATGGTTGAGAGATGGAAAACATAAATAGAAATGTCCAGACCTGCACCACTTCTTCTTTATCCTGGTGTTACCAACAATAGGGAAATAACTATTTTGGGAGGCATAAGAGAATGAAAACCCCTTCAGCTGCTCCCCAGACCACAGTCTCGCCCATGTGCTGCCAGCCTCATCCCATTCAGACAGGGTTCCTTGGTCATTTGCATGGGACAGGGAGACAGTCTTCATCTTTTCTGATTAGGTTTGGTATTAGGAAAAGGTTCTTTTTCCAGAGGTCAGTCAGCACTGGAACAGGCTCCCCAGGGAAGTGGTCACAGCCCCAAGCCTGACATAGTTCAAGAAAAGTGTGTACTGTGATCTCAGTCACATGGTGTGACTCTTGGGATGTCCTGTACAGGGCCAGGAGTTGGACTCAATGGTCCTTGTGGGTCCCTTCCAACTCAGCGTATTCTGTGGTGCTGTAATTAGTCAGTGGACTCTCTTCTGTTAATAGTTTTTGCTCAACCACTTTCCCTTCAACATTAATGCTGCATTTAAAATAGTGTTGTTTGTTTTCTGTGAAGTAGTCATGTGGCAGCAGTGGAAGTTGGACACCACCCCCTAACCGGGGGCAAGAGTGAGGATCTGCCCCCCTGGCTGCCTTGCTGGGGAAGCCAAGCAGCTGCAGGTGAGGATCTGTGCAGCACAGGAGCCGGGGCAAGGTCAGGTGCTTGGTTTTAAAGTGAGGTGCTGTGTAGCACTGTTGTTTCCCATCAGGCTGCAGGATGGTTAGTCAGGATTGAGAATGACCTCCCAACACACAGTCTCTTGGAAACAGTGACATGGAAACACTGGCAGCAATCTGTTATGGGTGAGGCCCAGGGAAGGTATGAATAGCAGTTCAAAAAGATGCTCAATGCAAAATTTAATCAGCTTAGATGGATTTGTTCCTGGAGATAGCAGGAAAAGATAGGTCTTTGCAAGGTTTTATTTGTTTTTGGGTGTGAGTGGGTGTTAAACTTCCAAGATCTCCTTTTTGTTTGACTTCAGCTTGTATGTTTGGCTCCATTTATTTTTGAGTAACTAGAGTGTTTGGAAGCTTAGGGTGGATAGAGAGAGATAGACTACAGCTGGTAATAATAGTAGAGCCTTTTATGCTGTCAATTTAACAGTTGTAAAACAATTAGGGAGAATTATGTTAATAGCAGGCTTTGTTCACACTTTCCTTGCCCAATTTTCCTTTTTTTTTTTTTTTTTTTTTTGGTGATGTGCCTTTCCTACCATGCTCTGAGAGCACGCAAACAGTAGAGCTCTGTGTGTTTGTATTGTGTATGGTCAGTGTTATCCATTAAACCATGGCTGGATGTAGATCTTCTAAAATTTTCACGAATCAATTTTCCAGTGCTTTGGCTATTGCATTTTAATGTGGCTGCTCCTAAACAAACAAAATCATGTTTTCAGGAACCTAAGACAGGATAAGAAGTGATTTGTATGGGAAATGGTGGCTGATTTGCTCGGACTGCTGCAGCTGTTTCCTTCTGTGATACGAACAAAACCCCTTCAAATCAATCGGATCCATGTTGGCTGAGCCCTGCTACCCACGCAGAGGGGCAGCCGAGCCCGTCCCTGCTCCGGTGGGAAAGCAGCCGTGCCAAGGCAGCCTGACCCACGCTGAGATGCTGCTTTGTCTTGCTCAGCTCCTCCCAGTTCTAGACTATGGATTAGTGCTCTCCTTTAGTACTGAGACTAATCTGGATGATGTCTCTCCTGCAGATAATGCAGCCCACATGAAGGGCGTCTCTTGCTGCTCTCCCATACCACATCACAGTGTGGTTTGCCTTCACTTCTCTCCCTTCCCAGACCCAAGGCTCCTGCAGCCTTGGCACCTTCTTCTCTACCCAGACAGCCTCACCTGTGCTCCAGACTCTTCCTGGTGTTGATGACACGGAAAGGGCTTAGCACTGCAGAAGAACAGTGATCTGAAGTGACATAAATACTTTTCTATCTTTTCCAGTCAAAACCCAGAATGATTACACTGAAATCAAGAGCATCATAAATTAGTTTTTTCACCTGGGTCCCAAGAGAGGAAATAGGTCTGAAAATCTTCGTGCTTAATTCTTCCCTCCCCCCAAAATAACATGTGTGTGTAGATGATCCTTTAAGAAAGGCTTCCCAAACTCCATTTACCTTGACAGCTGTCACTTGGCACTTGTAGCTGTCATGGCAGTGTGTAGTTTTTCATGAATTACCAGCGCTGGTGTTTTTTTTTCTCTGTATCTGCCATCAGCCCTTCAGCCAGGCCTTTCATAACAGCTTCTGGCACCTCGCTGGGGAGATCGGTGCCTTTGAATCGCACCCGCAGCTCCCCCGCCTCGCCAGGCAACCCTGTTTACTGATGTGCCTTTTCCTGTAAATAGTACAAGCAGTACTCGTGGAAGGGATGTGTGGGAACGGAGTGGCTTCACCTTGTAACAGTTAGCTGGGGTGGCAGCTCTGCCTTGACTGATAATCCGCGAGTCCTCGTGTTCCAGTTACTTTGCTAAATAACATGTAGACATCCCACTCTGAAGGCTTGCATATGATAGTTAATTAGACAACATTTAATTTGGCTTAACATTTGTGTCAGTTTTGTGGAAGTGAGCCTCCATAATTAGGGAATACAGATCAGATTTCTGTCAGACTTATAACCTCTCACTCTAATTTAATGGTCGCTCCTCTGGTGCCGTGTCACACTGGGTGTGCAGGATTACCCCTCCCCACCCCATCTTTTCTGCTTGACTAGTAAGAAAGTTGCCCATTTAACGCAACTGACAGCAAATGGGATTGTTCACGGAGATGTAAGGGCAGGAACTGAGCTGGACCTGTTTCTGAGAAGTTGAGCTAGTCCTGCAATTTTTCTGTTGGTTTTCTGAAACTGTTGCAAGTGTTTGGGCTTCTGCAGCATTCTCAGGAAATACTGAATAGAGTATCTGAGTTCAATTTGTGGGTCAAGATATGATGTAATTGCAAGTTGTGCCATGAAAATATGTAATAGTAACTCAGTGGTACCCGGTGTTCAGATTTTAATCAACACAGCTGCTTTCTGCGCAGTAACCTTGATGCTGCGCAGCACATATAATGGAGTGAACACATATGCCTTGTGAATTCACTGTTATGAAAGGTGGCTTCCTATATTGTGGTGGTGCTCCTTCAGGATGATTTTTGTGTAGAAAAACCATTTACTGTGTTTTCCAAAGACCTGAACTTTCCCCAAATGCAGATATCAATTTTGGTCTCTAAGTAGCAGTGATCATCATGGCTTCACTGGGGTGTAAATGACCGATGTAAATCTGCCACACAGATTTATTAAGTGAAACTCGAGACTTATATGTGGTCATTCTTGTCTTATCTGTAAATCCTTGAGACCATGCTTTGCATGGAAATCAACATTATGTCATTTTAGTCACAGAACATTTCCCTTTTGTAGTAAATTATGTCATGTGTCATTTGGAAAGTGATACTCTGCCAATTTTATTTTTTTTGGGGGGGTTGGGTAGTGGATGGGAAGTAATGTCAAGTTATTTTTATTCAGATACCAGAGTAATAGAATAATAATTTTAAATGAAATAATTTGTCTTTATAATGCAATCTTGTCTAGCAAGGTTTCATAGCATACATCTGTGGGCAACACTAAAAAGAAGGGGTTGTATATTCTCGCATGTCCAGCAATAAATGCTAGCAGGCTGAAGAGATGTGCGCTGCATGCTCTAGATGACAGTCCTCCCAGTGCTGAAACTTGGAATTTAGTGGGAGATGGAATATCACATATGTGGGAAAGGAAGGAGTTCAGCAACACTGCCCCAAGCTTAAATTACTTGGATGTGTAACGCGTTGTATTTTGTATATAAACACATTGCTAATAAGAGGAGTTTAACTGCAGTGCCAATACCACTCTGGCATCCCTCCTGGAGAGTCGTACTCAGTTCCCTGATGGGTTCCAGAGCTGCAGAGCTCAGTGTGCTGCTGCTGGGAGCAGTAGCCTGCACCAGGTGTTTGGGACAGGGGAGAAAACCCCACAATGCTTCGACTTGGGAGTGTAGTCTGAGTCTTGTGGTAGCAGTGAGTGCATTCAAAAACCACTCTTCCTCTTGCTGAGACTTGCTTGTTTATTTGATACAGAATGTGTGCAGGTGTCTTTTTGTGTGCATGAAGGATTTCTCTGTGGAAACAGAAGAATGTTGCTATAATAATTTTTTGTTTTGCAGAATCCTTCCCTGAAAAAGATACTATACAGGCTTTAAAATATTACAGTCTCTGGCATCACACATTCTTAGGATCCCTTATGCATCAAATACAGTTCATGGCAAAGCTAAAGAAGTCGGTGTCCTATTGAAAGGGCCTTCATGTCTTGTCTTTTCTTTGTTCAGCAGGGAGCAAAGTTTGTCATGGTGAGACACCAGACCTTTGATGAGGCTCAGGTAACCTCTCACGGTGTGCGTGGTGCCGACAAAGGGGCCCTGTCAGCCTTTGTAGAGGGCGTTGAGACCTCAGTCAGCAATGACTTTTCAGAAGATGAGGAGTGTGTTGGTGAAGTGCTAGACTGTGGTTCTTCGGATCTGATGGTTCATGGAGGAATGGAAGAAGCTCGGCATGAAGATGAAAAGGTGACAGCAGCAGCAGCATCCCAGAGGTTGTGATCGCACAGGCAGATGAGGTGGGTGATAGACAATGCTTCATATAAAATTCCCTTTTATCTTACCTGATTTGTATTCTTGGCTGTGATCAGAAATACAGCTTGTTGTTTCTAATTAATTCTTTAATTTTCTTTTATTCGTATTTTGAATTTAGCAAAACTCTATTTCATGTTGGAAACGTTCTTCATCTAACCCAAAATGCATTAAAAAGGCTATTTGTTTAATCAGCAGGATTTTTTAATCTTATTATATGCTGCTCAAAAATGAATATTTCTTTGTATTGTACTGTACACATTTACATAAATTAGTGTTATCCTTGGTTATTTTGCAACCCATAATTTATACGCTTTTTAGTTTTATCATAAAATAAAATCTTGCCTCTAATATTCTGGGAACATTTTTAGCATCATAGCAAATTACCTTGGGAGGAACTATTACACAGTCAGTGAACTATCCTACTTGAGTTTGAAAAAAAAAAAAGAGAAACTTAAGTCTGCATCAAATGCTCAGCTTTCATTTTTGCAGGCTTTTGAAAACTTCAAATTCGTAAAAATTCTAGTAAAGTTCATCTGGAGCATAAAATATTTGAAACATGTTTGGTTATTCGAAAAAGATCCAAGATTTATGGCCTCATTCAATTATTTTTTAAGTGTTAAGATAAGTTTCCTCCTCCTACCAGGTTTCTTTGTTTATATATTTTTTTCTACAGAGGTTTCATTTTGAATATTGCATTCAGAAATGTTGACAAAACATTTGTCAAGAATTTCTTTGAAATAATTTTGCAAGTACCTAATCTTGCAAGGTACTGCTAAATGGAGCTCTTGTCTCTGGGACAATCGAGGCCCAAAACCCAAATGAATTGCATAAGCTCTCCATTTCATCACCATAAACTTGAAATATAAAAATGCTATGAAAATATTAGCTATACCTCGCTTGGGATAACTTTTCCTTCTTTTCTCTGTGATTTCATCTTTGGGTAGCTTTGCTGTTATTGACCAATTCTCTGTACCTTGTGGGGGCTGCTAAATTCCTCATCCAGTACTACTTTTGCTCTTTGCATGCGCTGATAGCTGCAGGTTAGGTTCAGGGTGTGTGCAGCCACGTGCATCTGAGACAGAGGATTCTGGCCCCAAAAAACACACTGATTAAATAGGAGTCAAGTACTGATACAGACAGTTGAAAATAATTTTGTGGGGTTTTTTTATGTGGCCTCTAGCGGTATTTAAAGACTGCGAAGATCCTTGATATCTTATCGTTTTGACTCCTATTACTGTTGAACTCTGTGGTTATACATATTTCAGCATCTTCTTTTCATGTCTCCCTACGTCTTTATAACTGTTGGACAAGTTAGTACGTGAGATGCCTCCTTTTATGTGTGCTAGATGTTGTAGATCCTCCAAGGGAAGGAGTAATTAAATTACTGTTTCAAAGGAGTTCTCCACCACACTAATAACTTATCTGTAAGCTTATTAAAGTAGTTGTTTGTACTCTAAAATGACTAAATAACTGTTGTGTAATCTCAAAATTACAATAAATCATAATCCCTCCTGGATGGCGGCAGCTATGACATCTGGATGTGCCTAACTGCTGATGTCTGACAGTTTTAAGTACCATTCTTGCATGTACCTGGAGGAAGACACAGGAAAATACTTACAATTCCTGCTGTTGTGCATTCTGCATATTCACACTGGCTGTCAATGTTCCTGGTGTTGGACCATCAGCTGGTGCTCAAGCAGCAGCCTCAGCTAAGGGCTGGGTGAAGGCAAACAGCATAGATTTTGTTAGCTTTTGGAATCAAAGGTAAAAGCCCCTTGTTCCACTTGTACTACAGAGATGAAGTATTTTTATTCTCACCACCACCTATTTGGGCATGAAGGAGGGAGGAGGACTGGCCTGTGGGCAGGTTCTGCTGCCTTGGTGCCTTCTGCCGGTCATTATAAGTCCTTAGAGCGAATAAGTCCCCACAAGTCTTTAGTGACCTAACTGCTATGATAAAAGGCAGGCAAGTATGTGTGTGTTTGGACACAGGACTCAGCCTTTCCAAGGCTTCTCTCTGCTTCCAGGGACAAGACCTGTGTAGTTAGGGAGAAGAGGAAAGGAGAATACAAGTTTCAGTCCTACAGCATAAACACGTGTGCCTGATAAAATTCTTTCTGCTGATGGAGTTCAGCCTTTCTTTTTCATACTGTTGGATCAATGAAATGCTCCTAAAATAAGCTCCAATGGCTGGTTTTTATTACAGCCTTAAGGAATAGTTTAATTTTGCCTTAGAAATGCATCTGATATGGCCATTTGCTCCTGGGATCTGCAAGAAGATTTTTACCTTCCCTTCAGCAAATGACTACTGCTGATCTTTGGTGACCAGCAGCTGTGTGTACACTGTGTGCATGTCCTAGAGGAGTCAGAAACAGGGTAACTGGCCCAGGCAGAATCAAATATTTCTAGCAAAATGACAGGTTTTAAAATAGATTTAATTGCACCATCTCTTAATGCATCTATATTTTGGGAGGTGATTGGGAAAAAAGGTCTCCAGGTTAGAAGTTTTATGAACTGCTTAGAGTGACATGTTCTTTAGCCTTGGAAAAAACGTGTTTTGGGATGAAATGAGAAATTTTTTAATGACAGAAATATGAATATTCTATCCAGACTGAATTGAAGGCATAGGAAATGGAGCAAAATGTACCTCCACAGTTCTCCCCTGTCACTGGATAGCACCTGAAGGAACATGACTGAAAAAATAGGATGACTTTATGTTCCTTTAGCAGAGCACATGGAACACCTTTTCCTCTTGCTTGCTGTTATCACTTCTTCAGGGCTGTGTCTGAACTCCAGGTGCCTTGTGGGCCAGATGTGCCAAGTCACTCATCTCTGATGACCCTACTTAACTCCAGTTTGCACTCCTTGTGCTGGCCATTCTCTATCCCAAAGCAGAAGGGTCACTGCGGGAACACAACACCGTTGGTTTTGGAAGAAGGCTGAGCTGTAATAAGCTGTAACTGAGAATCAGGAGCTCCTTCTTCATTTGTTGTTTGACTTACATAAAGTAGACCCACAAAATTTCCTTTGGGATTGATCTTCTAAGGGAACAAGGAAACTCTGGTGCACAGTGCTTCTGGGTTCATTGACAGGTGTGCCTTTAACTCCCCTAAACTGCCCTGCAGGTGCTGCCATTGCTTGTGGTCTTGCTCTTCAGAGTGGGAAAGACCAAGGGCTGTGAAACCACCCAGCACACTGCATGTGCTGGCAAATAGCGTAAAAATGCCATGTTGGAGAATACCTTTTTGGTATTCAAGATATTGCTCCCAGGCTGCACTCCTAGGAGAATAGCTTTCCATCTGTATAAGATTTCACCATCAGTGCTGACACTTTGGTTTATTAAAATAAGCCATTTTGCATTGAATCGAAGTGGTATAATGAATTAAAAATTAATAGTTCTATTTGAAAAATGTTCCTATATTTCAGTGACTTGAAATGGAGCCCCATGAAACTGATTTCTGATTCTCTGCTTTTATTTCAGTTAAGTATATTTATCTTGCTGATGGATGTGGTATGGATTACCATACCATATTTTAACATGCCCCAACAACATATCAGCAGATATGTAAAAAAGTGAGTTAATAACATAAATGTCTGCTATCATGCTGCTTTGTAAAACCATTCTTAATTTAATCCATACACTAAATGTGCTTTCCAGTTACAAAAATTCATTATAAGCATCAGGCAGAAGTGAAACCATGATACAGAATTGTGACTGATGTAAAACAGACACACAAAATGAGTAGCATTAGGACACTTACTTTGAAGTTTGTTAAAACCAGTAAAGTGATAGCCACTTTAAGTGAAACCTGCTGTTACAGATACCTACTGGATTTTGGGAACATTTCACTTTTGAACTTACTCCTTGCAGTCTGCTTTAGTGTTTAATATGTTGTAGTTGTGCTTTTTTTTTTTTTCTTAATGTAGCAGGGAAAAGTAAAATAGCTGACCTACTCAGATACCTTATTATCTTTGCTCACAGACAGATAGTTCAGTATATTCGGTATCTGTGAAAAGAACATTTATTCAAATACACGTGAGAAATTTCCATGCTATAACAGTGCAAATTTCAAAACCTAGCAGAGTTCTCCCATTGAGTACCCATCATAACAGTGCAAAAGGGGAATCATGGAAAAAATACTGAGTCATTTGAGCAGGGGTTTGAGAATGACAAAGTAAAATAGAGCAGTTAGGTTGGCCACTCCAAGTAAGTTTTCAGCGTCTTGTCAATGTTGGTGATAATCTGAATGTTGGGATTGATTGCAGACTTTGTGAACCTTTCCAGTTAAATGGGTAGGTAGAAGGAGGCAGGTGTCTCCTCTGATTTGTGCGCATTTATCTATGGAGAATAGACAAAGTAGTGGAACATGACAAAGTTCCTGAGCATAGCAGAGATTTCACAAAGAAACAGTTCAGCACATATATATATATTTATATATTCTCAATAGGGATTTATATGTGTTTGGTAGAACTGAATGTACCAGAATTCTCTCTTGCTCACAAAAGCATTGACATGGCCATCTGAAATGGACTGACAATGCTCATTTTTTGCAGAGTTCAAAGTGGGCCGCATTCTATGAAATATACTTTTCCCTCAGACAATATATGCTTACTGATCATAAGTTGGTTTGCTTGTAAAATGATAGATAAACTCAGATGGTGATTTTGCTCATAAGAAAGACCATTTTAATCATGTGCGTGGTTTGAGGGACATGTATTAGTGTGTTAATTATACATGTTCTGAGTCATGACAAATAAATAACGTTTTTCCCATCATAAACTACCAGGGTTGTTCAGGGTTTTTCCTAGAAGGGATTCTTTAATGTTGGTTTAATAAGCTAAAGTGATTATCTTTGGATAAACCCCATGACTTCTGGGAAGACCATATCTGGTGGATGGAGCATCTTCTGATAAAGCAATGCCTGAGCTTTGCAGCTCTGTGAGTGTTTGGCTGTTACAGGAACTGGAACTTCCTCCTTCTGCTGATGCATAGAAGCAGCTTGATAGTCTCTGATGTGGGTTCTTTTTAGGACAATTTACCATAGATTAGCCCTGATTTATATATATTTCTGTGGCATTGATTAGAGCAGTGGTGTCACAGGTAAGAATGAGAAAGCAAAAGCAGTACAGGATGCTGGGATGAGTACTACACAAATAAATGAACATCCCATTGGATTTTCTTCTAAAGTTAAGAATGCTTCTGCTTTGGCTGTGCCTGTGAACATGTGAGCACTCTGTTCCCAGGACTGCAAGCTAGGATTGCATGCACTCCTCTGCCCTGGACAAGTTGTGCTGGGGTTATCTGGACTCTGTGGGGATTCTCTGTGGCACAGAAGGGTCAGAGTCTGCAAGGCTCCTGCCTTGCTCCCTGCAAAGAAGCAGTTAAATAAACAGGGAAAAATGTCATACCTTTCGACCAGAGCTATGTCTGTGCACAGTCACTGTGCTGTCATAGAGGTAACAAGGCATTAAAGTGTAAATTCCACTTAATTGTCCAAAGAATGACTCACGAATTGGGTGTGTTCCCTCTTGTCCAAGAAGCAGAAGGTTTAACAGCCCTAAATGCATCTTTGTGTCTTTGTCAGGTCTTGGTTCCCTCTTGCTGAGAGTTTTCAGTAGGTCTCAGGGCTTTTCCTCTTGTTTCTTCCAATCAAGAGGGAAGTTTGTACAAAACCAATACCATATAATCTACAAGGCCATTCTACGGGTGTGTATTTCTGAAATACATATAATTAGCCATGTTCGGATAACTTGAGAAATGTAATTTGCAAACTTAATTATTTTAGAAGGAAATTTAGAGACAGTGTCTAACTCATTGTGTCAGAAGATAAAGAGAACTAATTTCTTGAGTTAAAAACTTGCCATATATAATTTTGTTCATTCCAGTAGGGTGTGTAGGTGCAATTATCTTCTGTGTGGTGTCTGTGTGTGCTCTCTTCTACCATATTATCCAGCATGCAGTGATCTAGTCCAGTGAATCTGGGAGAGGTGACTTGGGAATAAGCTAAATCTGACTTGGTGATGCAGCTTGAATCGCTTTTTGTGTAGTGATGTTTATTTTTTGAGGACAGTTGGCTGGAAGGAAATGGGCAAATTGTAGCTGACAGAGTGGAAGAGAGTTTGCTGTGCTCTGACTGACGTGGGATTTGATCCCTTTCTGCCAAGAACAGCACCCCGTTCGGTTTGCTTTAGATCACACATTTCTTTTCAGGACCCGTTGTCAGAAAGCTGCTGAATAACTTTCTCAGGAAGAGTGTATGACAAGGAGCGTGGCAGCAGGGACAAAGGCAGCTATCCATTTTACTGCCACTTTCTTGGTATGCCTGACTTAAAATTGTGCATCATTTCCCACATAACAAGGGAGATTTGGGCTGAACCTGCTTTAGTTGCTTTGCCTTAGAGAAAGTCAAGAGTGGTGGTGAATTTGGCCTCATCTCTCACCCCAAAAACCTTGGTTTGAAGAAGTGGAATTGCTGATAGTACAGGGTCAGGCTGAGACACAGAACTGCTTCAGCTGTGGCTGTCCTGAACAGGATTCCCTTGTCTTTATCATTTGCAGTTCTTTTGTGTCAATGTGAGGGTCCAGGGGATTTCCATTCTGTTGTCCAAAGTAGCTTAATTACTATTTCCTTTCATTGATCAGTTTTTACATATTCCTTCTGCTTGATATCACTTTTCATGGCTTCCTGGTAACACTTCTTTCTCTGTATTTTGAAAAATATTAATGTGCAATATTCTTCCTGGATACCTTTTCACCCTGAGCATCACTTACTGAACTGACATAACACAATGGATGGCCAGACTGGAAAAGGACTTTTTTTTTTCTCCTAAAGTCTCCCTTCACCTACACACAGTTAGTTTTCTCCCTAGAGACCTCATTGGACTCTTTCAGCTCATGTCTGTCTGTCAAAGATTTCCATAGATGGTTGGAATGCTACTGTCATTGTCTTTCGACTTCTTTTGTATTTTTCATTATTGTTTGTAGTTCAATAAAAGTTGAAAAATAAATTAGTTGCAGCTTTAGGGTTGGATGGTTTGTTGACCAACTTCTTTGTTTTCAAGAGGTCATTCAGTGATTAAGAGAAAGTGGACACTGCATCCTGATAGGACTTTTTTCCTAGGGAACAGCAGCAATGATGTCCTCAGAAGATGGGAATCAGATTTGTATTTTGTGGCCAAAGCAGAGGTGCTGTAGAGAGAGGTCTTTGCTCCAAGGCTCCAATACAGCCAGTTGAAGGAAATGCACATTTCTCATTTCTTTTTTTAAGCTTTGGTATTTATTTCTAGGCTGACATTTTCTTTTTTTGCTGCCCTTTTTTTTTTTTTTTTGCAAACAGAACTCAAAAGCTTGTAACTTTTTTTTTTTAATAAAAACAACTCTCTTTTTTGATGGTTTCTTGTCCTAAAAATGTGGTTTTTGTTTTTCCTTTTCTCTGCTGTCCACACCACGTTCTTGGTTTGGGGGAGGCAGATCGATCTGGCAGCGTGATACATTCTGACTAATTTTTCTGGCATCTCTATGATCGTGATTCCCTAATGTTATCCTTGACTTGTCGTCAGTGACAGAAATTTGAAGGCAACTTGTTCTTCAAAGTGTTCTACATGTAAAAAATATATTTTTTCTTTTTTCAAATCTCTGAAGCTCTCATTAAAGTTAGACTCTTAAAATGGATTTGACTCTATGCAAAGCTGTATATAAAAGGCCTTCCCTCTTGCTTATCTGTTCCTCAGCATTTCTCACACGTGTTGTTTGGGATTTTGATCCTAAAAAGATTAGATTGGATTAATATTTTGTTTTCCTTTCAACCATGTAAATATTGAGTAGGAAAAATGAAACTAAATCCTCATTCCTATTAAAATACAGCAGGACTTAATAGAATCTTAGAAAATAACCTTAAGATTTTTTTTTTTTTCTGCAAAAGGTTAACTAAACATGGCCCCAGTTCTGCAAAGGATTACTCTTGTTTAATTTTACATACCGTGCATTGACTTTCAATGGCACTCTGCATAAAATACCCTCACTGAGCCTTCTGAGACCATGGTCTGAATGACCATACAACATGATGCTCCATATTCCACTAAACTCAAAGCAGTTTTGCCAGAGAGTTTCCTCTCAGGCCTCTGGTTGTGTGAATCTCTGTCACTTACAAATCCTTCTCTTTTTCTGTGGTCAGCTGATGATACTGCCTTTGTTTCACCTGCAGGAAATTTAACACCACCTTCTCCATCACTCAATTTGTAACAAATGTTATCCTTTTCGTGTAAAATCGGCAACCCTTTCTCCAGGATTGTAGAATATGCCTCAAATGTTGGAAATGTGAAGGAGGAAAATATATAGAAGGAAATATTAAAGCTGAAGGTACTTTTCCTCACTCAATTAGAAAGAAGAATAGAATGTTAAGTAAGCACTGAAGAGTGTCTCTTTTTAAGTTGCTTTGCTGCTTTTTGACAAATAAGAGTAACTCTAAGGATACACTAATTCTGGATCATAAAGATAGATTGATCCCCAGGTACATCAAATGTAAGTATATCTGGAAAAAAACCCCACGAACTCTACCAAACTCTTGGCAGAGGCAACTTCCTTGTATCTTTGTTGTTTTAAATTAATGTTTTCTTTCAAAAGGAGCTTCTCATTTGTCAAATTTTAATGCTAAAGTCATAAACAGTTAATTAATCAGATTGCTTCAATGTCATTCGGAAAGCAAATAGAGAACAGCCATGCCATAAACTCCATCCTCTGGTTCCCTTGGGATAACTGTCCTTGTTTGAACAGTGAGAGAACAGATACAAATACATATGTGACTGCCCTGACACTCCTGAAGGAGCAGAGTTGTTTCCAGCAATGTGAACGGACATTAGCATTGCCAGGGATTCCGTTTTTATCCCTGTCTGCTCTGGCTCTCTGTTAGAGATCTCTGGGATGAAATAACAGCAGCACGAATGGCTCTGGCTGTGTGAGTGTGGTACACTAGCAGTGGGGAGATGGAGAGATACACAAAGCTGTAAATGAAGTGGGAAGCTGCCCCTGCCTCTGGAGCCAGCAGCTGCAGTGATACAACAACTGCATCTGGTGTCATAACAGCCCCAGCGTTCCAGTGTCCTCTGCTCCCAGTTATCCATTCCTGTCCCTGGCTCCAGAGTGGCACTGGTGCTTGGACCAGCAGCCAGCTCTGAGCTGATGGTAAACTGAAGCCAAACTGTGAATAGTTCTTCAGTTGCTCATAACATCACAGTATTTGCTGTTATTCTATGCTGGAAGCCTTTTTCAATGCTGCTGTTCTGTGCTAACGTACATGACTATAGGATTTTGGGAGTGAAGAATATATGAAAATATGTGAATCAATGCCACTAGGGTTTTGCTTTCTGTGTAAAGGTCTGTGATGCTGCTTAACACATGTGGAGTGCACTAAACTCTGGGTCATGTAGTCAGGAGGTACCAAAAAATGGCTTTATTAGAAGTACCAGTATCTCCTTAGGTTCCCTTTCAGCACAAGGACTGATGCCCCTGCAGGTCACATCTGCTCAGGGCCATCCCTGCACGCATGGGAGTAGTTGGCAATGCACAAAGAGGTAAAATACGTTCCCATACCTTGATGGTACAAAATCTAGAAGAGAAGAGGAGATATCTTACTCCATTTTGTATGGAGGTTTCTGCACCTTTCTGAGTCCAGAGCCCTGATCTATCTCCTGAAGTCAGGCACCTCTGAGCTTTCTGTGCCAGGACTGCACAGGAATCCTTATGCTGGTGAAACTGGATTTCACTGAAATTCACTTCTGGTGAAGTGTATTTTCAGAGGTCAGGGTTAAGGCTGGTTGGTTGGGTTTTGGTTTTTTTTTTCCCAAGACACAAGATGATGCCCACTTCTCTTAACTGAGCATGGGGCTTCTAAAAGTGCTGGGCATTGATTCCTGTGGAACAGGAGTGCCCTTAGCCTGATGCTTTTGAAAATGTTAAAGGTTCAAGACTGTGAGAATAAGGGAATGGTCTCATAAATGTCTTCACAGCTCTTTCTGCACTTTGTCATTTGGATTTTGAACATTTTGGTACACTGCTGTAATTTGAACAATTTACATTGAAAAGGCCTCTTTGAGAGACTACACTGAAGGGTACACATTTCTGACTGTGTTCTCCCTCCCTTATTTGGGGACACTCTGATAATGTATTGTTTTTCCCAGCATGCTTCTTTTGGATCTGGTCCTTTAATTTTGGCAAATCTGTTTCCTGTAGCCCTAATATCTCCCTCCTTTTTCATTTTTTTCCCCCTTTTTACAGATTGCAGCATTTTTCTTTCTCAGCTGGTCGATGGCTATTACATTTTCCTTTGCTTTTTATTGTTGTTTTTAAGAAATAAGCATATTTTAAGGTTGCTGTCAGTAATGAGCAAGGTTTGTCCTGAATTAGTGATGGGTGAGGAGTGTTGAGGGTGGGACCATACTTATTTAATGTTGCACTGATTAACACGGATTCTTTTCTTTTTTCTTTTTATTTTCCCAAGTGGAACTTGAGTTCCAGTGGTTTTCTTTGTTTAGTGAAAAAGATGTAAAAATTACCTACTTCCCAGTTTTATGTGCTGTATATGTAATACAAGGTAGTTTTCATTAAGGAATATCAGAGAATCATAGAATGGCTTGAGTTGGACAGGACCTTAAAAATCATCTAATTATGGGAAAGCACCAGAGGGCTTAATGTGAAGAGAACAACTTTATAAAGACATATTGTACTATAAATTCTCATTTCTGTCTTGATCCAAATTAATTTTCAAGTGTAGACAAGCCTTTGGAGCTGCTTGCTAAACTCTGTTTACAAAGTCTCTATGGCATCTAGAAGAAAATAACACACTTGGAGACAGGCAATATTTTCCAAAGCAGCCTAACTACATATTTTTTCTACTTTGAGTTTTACAAAAAATTCTCCTGTCTTTGTGCCTGGCTGGACAATACTTTGCAAACAGTGAAATGGTAGTGACACGTCCAAAATGAAAAGCCTTTCCATTTGCACTGCAACACTGAAGACTCTCTACTGCCCCCCAAATATTCTCTGAGTTTATAGAGCCTCACAGACTCAAAATAAATACATTTAATTCCAATCCAGCAGTGCGTGTTTGAACCCTGGTTTGTGAAATCAATCAGATGAAGTAGCGATACCTGATGGTAGTGACAGAGGCACTTTGAACAGCTGACAGAGATCATTATAAAAAAGGTACAAGAAAGACATGGATTCAAAGCCTCAAAGTCATTTATAATGTAAGCCTCAGTTTGCTTTCCCCACAGTGCAACTCAGAATAAATTTGATTAGAGGCAGAATGGCTGGAGAGGGCTCTTACACAAGTTTGTAATACCAGGCACAATCAAGCTTCTAATAGCCTAAGGGATGGCTGTGTTTGAAAGTTAATTTGGATTAATGCAGAGTCTGAATTTAAAGTAGGGCTAGGTATTTCTGAATAACTGTATTCTTATTCCAGAATAAAAGTGTCCACACGTGAAGTTATTCAGAAACAGCTATTTTGGCATGATCTGTTTGTATCCGAGCCTGAAATCTCTGCCTGTAGGCTGCTAATAGAGAAACAAAGAATAGTATCAGCTAATAGGATCTCTCACAAAATCTCTTCCTTGCAAAACCTGCAAAAAAACTTCTCAAAATGTAACACTTTAATTTAACTGTGTATATCTTGATTTTATTTTTTTTCCTCAAATGGAAAGCCTTTTTAATTAAGAACAGGATTAGCCCAGACAGCTTAAATGATAACTTCAATGTGCTCATCATTTTGTTAGCCTTGATTAAAAACAAGTCTTTCATTTTCAAGGCTTGTGTGTAATATTGACTTCTAAGCATTTTTGGATTTAGAGTAAAAAAAATACAGAAGTCTAGTTAAGACAGAGGAAGGGCTAATGGTGCTCCACTGATAGAACTGGGCAAGGATTTGTCAGTGAAGCCCTGAAAGAAACTTGGGCATCTCCTTGCCTTTGTATTTTCTGCCAGCACATGAATCCTCAAATGTGGGAAATTTGCTTTGGATTTTCAGGTTGGGGTTCAGCACTCTTTGCAAAGCGTCAGAGTGTAACGTGTGTATGAGGGGCTTCCTGACCAGCCTTTGTGGGTGTGATTTTTGGAAGTGCTGAGTTGCTTCATCTTGGTATAAGTTGCAAGAGACTGGTGTGTGAGGCTTGTTGTTGTCAGCACTTCTGGATGTAATGCCTCTGCAGGGCAGTGTTCACTACCACTGCCACAGCATTGGCAGGATGAATCTTGGTGCTTAATTTTCATGATTTTTGTTCTTTCTCTTTGCATGTGGCATTTAAAATTCATAATTGGGCTGATGTATTCAAGCTGAACTAAGGTAGGCCAGCATAACAAAAGATCAACCCCGAATTTGCAGCTTCTGTGCAGAAATGTTTGATAGCATTGAGTTACATAAAAGTAGCAAGATATTAGTTTTGGTTTTTTGTTTTGTTTTTTTTTTTACACAGGGAATCAAGCTGCACCCATTGAAAAATATAGTCACTACACACTAGTAGGTTTCAGAATTATCAGGATAGCCTGTGTGTTTCCACTCAGAATAAAGAGTAATAGGATTTGGAAGGCACGCCGTGATACAGCCGGTGTAATGAGCTATGACACTACCGATGGTGAAGTTTGGTTTGATGGAAGTCTGTTCCCGAAATCCCAAATATGCTCTGAGATGTGCTTGGCAGTGTGTTGCACAGGCATTCAGTGATGCAACCATGTGGAGCCTCCTTGAAATCACACCACCTCCAGAAGGAGTTAGGGGCCTGCTGCATCCTCTGCCTTACAGTTTGTGATTCTGGAATGTGTTTGGATTGGGATTGGGAATCACACCCAGCCCTTGGTTGTGTCTTGCAGCTATAACACCTGCTTTTCAGCTGTGCCAGCTGCTGCATGTGCCAGATTTATTACTCATGTATTTTCTTTTTCCCTTTTAGCAAATATGCCTAAATGCGCTTTATAAGTTGCCAATAAATGTAATATTTTGCATAGGTCTCTGCTATTATCTCCTGTCCAGAAAAACCTACTTTTATATCCTTAAAAGCACTAGGATGGCAGCATTGTTACCTTGAAGACCACGTACTTATTTTGCTAACATAGTGGAAAAAAATTACAATGCACAGAATAATTTCAAAAGCACGTGTAGTCAGCATGGTTGCATTGTGGTATCTGAAAGGGGCTCTGAAATGCAGAGAGCAAAGATGGGCTGTACAACACACAATTCCCTGAATGTATCTGTGAACTGACTCTGCAAGTGGAAGTAAGTTTCTTTGCCAGCTTGAAGTTTTAATTGTTTCCCTTTTTAAGATTCCTTCTATGATAAGATTAGGTTGTTTATCATGGGTAGGGTATGATGGTTATTTTTGCTTTACCAAAAGCCAATTACATAGGTTGGTTCCAGTCCCTCGCTAAATAGCTTTTTCTTTGGGCATTAATTTTAATGTTTAAATAGCAAGTGCATTTTCTTACGGCTGCATAAAGAGATGTATAAGTAGAAGGCTACTTTAGTTGGGAAGATCCAATGCTCAGTGAAGCCTTTCGCATATATAGAATACTGAATATCTAAACCATTATTTAGCATCAGAATCAGTTATGGTTGTCTGACTGATGGACAATCTTTTCCTGACCCAGTCTCTTTGCAAGTGACCTATACTGTCTAGACAGTTGCGTATTATTTATACATTCATTTCAGATTTATAGTTCTTTTAACTAAAGTTGAGGATATTAGTTTGCCAGTGACTCCATATCAGTACTTGAAACAGGCTGTCGCAAACCCAGATGCTTAAAACTAGCAGTGCAGGCCCTTTCCATTGCTGCCCGTTGTTTGCCAGTTTGCCCTTCATTGCTCCTCATTTCACCTCCCTCCCTACCCAAAAAAAGGAGGAACAAAAAAAAGAGAAAAGGTCTGACACAGAAGGAAGATTGTGTAAGACCTGCTAATTTCAAAGAGCAGAGATCAATTCTGGTTGATCCTGTTGGGTGATTGGGGAATCACTAAAACAGTGTTTGCATCCAGTTTTCAAGTCTGAAATGCCAGGGCTGAAATGAAAGAACTGCTTTGCAGAGCTGTTTCCTGAAGGGTGGGTAGAAGGGAAGTCATGTTAAACCAGCTCTGGATGCGTCATACGGGGGAGACCATTCCTCAAAGGCCACCTGCAAGAGCCCTCCTTAATATATGATTTACTTTTGAGAATCGTGTCCTTGACTCCTTTAGGGGTGAGGCAAAAAAGGACACGCAAAGAAAAGGACATGCAGTGCTGCTGGCATTAAATGCAGTCTTTGAGACTTGCAGCTGCTTGCCATGTCCTTGCCACTACCGATGGTATGTGTGTCCTTTATTTTGAAGATAATGAGATATCATGTAAAATTCACATCTACTTTTAGACTATTCACTCATTTATTAAAATTTTATCAGCTATACTCTTCTAGGCAGCATGATCTTTTTTAAAGTGTACAGAAATAGAAACACACACACATCTATGTGTGGCAACAGATTTTGTCAGAAATATTCACTGGCTTGTCTTGAGCACTGGTTGTGCTGGCAAAATTTAGAGCTAGAGGAGCAATAAATCCTCACAACTTCCTCCTTTCTTTGCAAATGGTGTTTATTTTAGACAGAGAATCTGAGAATACTTGTCTTCAGGGTGCTCCCAACATCTTTTTATGCATGAATAATCACAGTAATGGTTCTAAAGGCATTGTTACCAAATGGCATTGACAAGCAAGATGGGCAAGGCAGAAAGAGATGTAAGAGAGGCTCCAAAAGTCAGAGGAAAGACAGGGCATGCCAGGAAGTCCATGTAAATACAAGAAAGTGTGTAGAGTACAAGGGTGTTTGGGCAAAAGAGCTTGGGGCCTGGGAAGAAGAAAGGAAGGGGTGTAAGAAGAAAAAAGGAGCCTGGGGGCGGTAGACGGACTTCACCTAGAGAAAAAAAGGCAGCAATGTGTAGCCTCTGGGAACATGTCAACAGGGGATGAAAATTAATTTTACTGACCATTTTAGAAAGGGTTTTCAAAATCAATCTCTTCCTCCATGCTTGGATTTTGTTGTTTCGTATTAATACAACTTATAAAAGAAATAGTCAAAAAGGAATTAGCAGTTAATGCACACAATCCATTTCAAGTCTTGCTACTCCAGCAGTGTCCTACTCAAGCGTATATGAAGACTTCTCATACAAATGCCTTGATTTTCATGTCTCTTAGAAAAAAAATTCCCTCTAATTCCTGATAATTTCACTGAGAAGAATATTCTTGACTCAAGTTTATATATTTGTAGGAAGTGCAAGTAGATGATAGACTTTTAAATAAAGTGGTGGTTCTGTGCTGTTGTTCAGAATTAAGGTGACAGATGAAAGGAATGTAGTCAAAATTAGAGACCCATAAAATTCATTAGGGCTACTTATGGACTACCTTTTTGCAAATTTTGAAATGGATAAGGTAAGGAAATATCAAATTAACCACTCACTGAAAAAAAGACTTGGATTTTTAAAATCGTAATCCTAAAAAATACACATTTTCTAGGTAATAGGAAGAAAACGTTTGGACATTTTCCATGCTTGTTACTTGGAGCCCCAGAATCTTTCTGTTTTGCTAATACAGTATAAGATTAATTCTCTCACAGCACATTGCCTGGAGTTCAGTGCACATGTTTACTGATGTGTACAGCTCTCAAATAAGTTTAGTGCTTCTTTCACCCACTGTTAGGAAGTATATTTAAAAGAAATTGCCTTTTATAGATTTAAATTACAAAAGTACTGATATCATGCAAAAAGCACTTCAACTCATGCAAGCATACAAATGTGTAAATCTTAGGGTAAAAGATACCCAGGGCTAATATGAATGTAAATAGGATTAGCTGCTTGCATTAGTGTCTGAAATACAATTTTAAATGCTTACTGCCTGGTTATTCTTACACATATATATATATATATATGCATATGTGTCTATATATATGTGTATGTATGTATTTTTTCCCCAGAAATAGATCTCACTAGTACTTGAAAAAAATTGGTTTTTTCTTCTAAACAGGAAGACTTTTAAAGAGATTACTTAATGACAGCTGTGCTAGTGATGGAATCTAATGTTATTAGATATAAAAAGTTTGTATTTGTTGATATATGAAATATTAACACAAAATGAGGGCAGACTTCCATCCTTCACATAGGCACCCAAATGCAGCAGTAATTTTAGACCCAGTCTTCTCACTGAATCATGAACAATGACAGCCACCAGATTCTCTATAAGCCTAAGAAAAGAACAATTTTCAGTTAATGGTGCCACTAAAGCTGCATAAATCAACATACGCGGCATTTCATTAGAGATTTCAGTCCCCTATGTCATGGCTTCTGCAGCAAAGCAAGTCCTTTAAGCAGCCTTAGTGGTAGTAGAGGGAATTTAGTTTTGTTATTACTTATGTTAAACTGATATAAGTATGGAGGCTATAAGAAGCCTAAAAAAAAATCAGTTATCTGACATACTCTTGAACTTGAAATAGGGTAGATGCCTAAGGAATAGGGCAGATTTTGTGTTTCTCAAAATGTTTAATCTTCTTGCTGTTTTTCTGCTTGCTAATAGAAATGGTAATCCTTTTTCCAGCAATAACCATATATACCTGAGAATTGTTTAGTTTAAGTGACAGCTAAAAAGCGATAATGTCATTTTCTCTCCTGTGTGTAGTAAATATGTTAGAATGATGCCATAATAATTGTACATGAGCTTGTAGAGAAGAAAGAGTCCTAATTTGCCCTGTCAAAGTGGGCAAACAGTTGTCAAAAGACACAACATTGCATACCTGGAGTGTGATGTCAGACTGATAATTGCTCAAGCAGAAAAGTTTGTTTTTTCTAAAATATCAGCTTTCTAAAAGTGTGCTGTTGTATAGAGGGGCCTATGAAGGATGATGCTGTGGTTCCTGCTAGGCAATCATATGGCCATGGGCTATTTGTAGAACACGGGAAATCAAAGTTAGTTATAAAGAGTAAACCATTTGGCAAAAGTTAAACCCCCAGTTTTCAGTTAGATGTGATTCACTTTAATGTTTTTTAAGTAAAATACTTCAACTTTTTTGTTTGGTGACAATATTTTTCATTTACAAAGACGTTTCATTTATAAACCTCCAGGCCCTTCCCAATGCTTGGCTTTTCAAATCACAGCAAAACTTGGGTTTACAATGAAGTTTTTTTTTTTCTTTTCCTTTTCCATTCAGAAATCAAATATACACATAATCCCCAAAAAAGCTGTTTAGGGTCACTGTCCTTGTTTGTTTTTTTTTGATTGTTGGGGGGCTTTTTTTTTTTTGGGGGGGGGGGTGTTGGGGTTTTNGGGTTGTTGAGTTTTTTTGTTTGGGCTCAGTGAAACAGGCAAAGTTGTTTTGCAATGCTGGGCAGAGGTTGGACTCTGTGTTGGTGCTGTCTATACATTAACTCATATCCCACACACCCAGTCTTGTGAGCCATCAGCTCTTGCTGTGCACAGGGAAGGCACAGTGGGCATGTGTTGGTAACATTTCCCTGTCACAAAATACACACATGGGTCATGGTTTGGAAGTCAGCGATCCTGCCCTTGGCCATTGCACTGAGCAGTGTTGTACGGAAGATAGCCTTTCCCTTGATGGACTTATTTAAATCTGAAGTCTGCAGCTGCTCTTGATTCAGCCGGGAACAGTCCAGTAAAGGTCTCATCTTCATTCCTGCTCTTAGCCCAGAAAAGCATGGGTTGGAAAAGCTCCCCAGCAACAAACATGCTGCAGGAGCCCAGGTACCCCAACCCTTAAAAACCTCCTGTCCCTGATGTGTGAGTGGGACGTGCAGTTGCCCGGCCTGTGCTCGGGCTCACAGCGCTGTAGGTTGGGAGCTGCAGCGTGGAAGGCGGTGGGAGCGCACCAGTGACACCAGAATGGGGGTCCCCATGCACAGACACGTGGGTTCAGCAAGCAGGACTTGCCCTTTGTTGTGGGCTACCAGCTTCCTTTGCTCTCAGGTTCATTTTTTTCTGGATAATGCCCCCCATTGTAAGTAGATCAATTGCCAGCATTATGTAACATAAAGAACGAGAGCTCACTACGTCATTTTTTCATAATTATACAAAAATAAAATGAGTGCATAAACAAGTGTGCTCTGAGTGTTTACAGAAATAAAAATAAATGAGTGTGTTTTTTAAATTAATATTTTCAAATGTTCAGGTTGAATTAATTTGAGAAATATGAATATGTATTGGTAGTGTTAATTCTTTGGGGTTTTGAAATTTCTTACAACCACATAATTAAATGAGTGCCTTTAGAAATACTGATAAAACCCATTGCCATTCAAATATCCATACAAGACAACAGGGGCTGTAAGCTGTAGGCTTTAGAGATTAGTTTGGCCATGGGCCAGTATTTATCACAACATTTCCATCTTAGAAGATAAAATTTAATCATTTTTATTTAAATATAAATCAAAATTAATGCAGGTTTAGAAAAAAAAAAGGAGTGTATAACCTAATCACAATATCTTTATTTTAGAGATGCTTGCCTCTATTGTTTCTATTCAAAGGAGCAATTCTGTCTTTGTTGTGCTGCTCTTCCTTCAGCGTTTTTTTTCTTCTACAAGGGTGCAAAAAGAAGGGGAGGTTGACCCAAATACAGTCCTATCTCCTAATTTTGCCAAGATCAAAGGCATTTCTAGCGTTTTATGTGCTGCCTATTGGTGAAGTGTGAAAAAACACAGTGTTTAGGCATGTCTCCACTTCCCAGACACAAACACAGCCAGCCCCGAATCAGTGCTTCGTTCCGTCAGTGCCTTCTCCCCCGGCAGTGCTCGCTCCCTACCTGCACACCCTCGTGGGTGCTGCAAGAGAAACACGTGCCTCAGGTGCCCTCACCCTGCTTGGTGCAGGGAGTTCTGCTGAACTTGTGTTGAACATGAGTAATTATACTGTAATTCTTTTTCTTGTGTGGAAAATATGTAAAATAGACTGGTAGTTTTAAGACTAGTTTTGAAAAAAAAAAATTAGCTGCCTGCTTTTGCTGGGGGATTATGGCCAGCATGCTTGGGAATTTCTGGTGGATGTGGCTGTATTCATACAGGTAGCTGGACGAAGGGGAGTACTCCTCTTACATAACAGAAAAGTAAATGCTCAGACATAATTTGCAGCAGCCGCCAATCCACATGAAGCTTTCTCAACTACACATGTATGTTGTACCCATCTGGGGGAAGAGCCCAGGTCAGTTTGCTAGTTCTCCACCACCATATTGCAGTTCTCCTGGAGTTACACTGACTTTTACTGTCCTGATCTTAGAAATGAACTGTTCTGTCTCTGTTTTTTCTCCTTGGGGTGATTGCTTTGTAGAGCAAATATAACTTTTTTCTTTCAGTTGAGCTAATGAAATGGTGTTTGTTAAAGTGCAGTTAAATCAATTCTGAGCAAAGCCTGGTTGTCCTCACCGCTTTCTCCAAATTATAAAATGCAACAAAGAAGAACATTTCACAATACAGGAGGGTTAAGGAAACCTCCAACCAGCTTGCTGGGATTGTTCTGCTAACACTAATTCTGCTAACAAACAATGTGCAGCTCGTGTAAGGATCAGTGGGAACACTGCCTTAGGATCCCTGCTTACTCCATACCTTCAGATTGAACAAGTGATCACACATGATTTCCTACACAGTAAGCTTTAAAAGCAGCTTTTTATATCAGGCTTTGATGTGAAGGTGTATACGTGTGAAAAATGTTAAATGGATTATGTACCTAATTATGTATTAATATCTTCTGTGGTGGGGAACCCCTCGTGTTGGGTAACAAAAAACCAAAGATAGATACGGGTCCTGCAGTATCTATCTTTCCTCAGCTAAAGATGACTGCTAGAAACTTTCTCTGGGAAAAAGAAATAGAACTGTTCTTCTTTCTTAATGGTATTTCTTGTATAAGGAAAGCAAACTGCTTCTGACTTTTAATGCAAAAGCAAGTTCAGTGCTATTCAGTGCTCAGCTTCATATTGGAATAACACACTAACATCTGTAAAATGTGAACTGCGTGAGATTTTTGTAGTCAGAGTTTTCTTCCATGGGTGTCTGCTTACTTGTTTTGCTTCTTCAGGATAGTATCCAGGCCATCTAATGGAAAAAGGTCAATTATTTAGAAAATTGTTAGACTCCTTAATACTGGTACTATATATTTATATATTACATGTATAATGTATATGCATATGTACACTCACATGGAATCTCAATCATTGTTTACGTATCTCAGCACCAGCTGCTTAAATGACTGGATAATTCACACCTTCCACTCTCTCCTGTTTCTTCAGTAAATAGGGCTAAATTCAAAGTGGAACTGAAGGTGGATCTATTTCTTCAGCTTCAATGGATTTCAGCGCTTGTTTAGCAGCAGCTCTTGAATACTAAAAGGTGGTTGCTGAGCTCACACTTCTTTACCTAAGGCTATGTCAGTATTAGTTGTTCTAACCCGTTAGCGATTCAGAATAAGTGGGGCACTTCATTAGCTCCAGTTAAAGACAACAAAAATGTTTGTTTAAACTAGCAGATCTTAAAGCTATGTTTCTTTCACACCGTTTAGGAGATTTCCCACAAGTTTTCCCCTTGGGGTTATCTTCAAAAACCAACATTTTTTCAGGTGCTCTACAAATTATGACTAGCTTGCTGTAGCCTCTTCCTCACTCTTAACCCACACAGTGTGTGCTCACATCGTGTCCAAAACACCTTTGTTACATGGCATTTATTTCTCAGACTTCCTGGGGGCAGTATCCTACTGTACAAAGTACATTTCACTCACCATCAAGTGAGGTAGATTTCCAGTTAAATACTGATATCAGTATAAACCAGGAACTCAGAATGGCACTTTGTACATTTTTTACTGAATTATGGACACTGTGTTCTCCCCGTTGTTGGACAGAAAGTGACCCTTGTGAAAACTGCAAGCAAGTAGGGTCAGACTGGGAAAGTTTCTTTTTGGTGATGTTTATCTATGACATCCTTTGTTGAACTGTACTTGTAGGTTCAAGTACAAGTACTTGGCACTGACACGTGGCATTCTTTATACATATCAAAATTGTCTTTGTGAAAAAGTTGCCCTTTATGAAACATTTTAATGGCCAAATGGTGACTTTGAGGGAGAGCAGAAGACTGAGAAGCTTATCAAGTAAAGCCAAGCAGAAATATTCCACGGAAAGGTTGTCTCTTCCCTAGGACAGCGACCAGGCTGATAGCTGGTTGGTGGGTAACTGAGAAACTCATGAAACTTGGGGACTGCTCCTGTTTGAAGGTCCCAATGTTGCCAGCAGAAGCTCACTGAGGAGAAGGGGCTGTGCACTTACGGGATGCCTTGTAGGTATGAGGACACACAACATTGAGTACGAGATACAAACAAGGCTTGTGTAGTTGGAAGGGCATGCCTAGTTCAAGGTATGCGGGATAAAAGCAGTGATTTGGTTTGCTGCTTTTGTTTTTCCCTGATAGATTGACTTCAGCATCCTGAAAACTAAATTCTGGACTAAATTCTTCAGTGCCCACTAAAGATTAATCAAGATGGTTGTGTTTCAACATATTGTAAAATGAGGTGCTCTATCAAGCCTGGAAATAGCTGTTGTTTAAACAGCTCCTCCAGCATCCTGCTGTTTGATTCTTAGATAACAATGTTGTGGGCTTTTGGAAAAGCTTTGCCTATCAGGTTAACTGGAGAGTGTTGTTTAAAGGAGCAAATTAGAATCTTAAGCTGCTATGCATGTGGAAAAATAGAGTTGTATTTTAATACAACCAAGATCTAAGAGTATATGAAATGTCACTGATTCTTCTGTATGTGATTTGCATTGAATGTAATGAAGTCCCTGAAAACTTTGCTGCCTGTTTCATGCCTTGTGCTGAACTGAGGCTGCAGTTCAGTGCCTGGTCCTGCTGGGTGCATTGGGGGAATTGTAACATTGTGTACATCATTGATTTCTTTTGATCTTGAGGCACTCTTCAAGGGTGTTACTTCTTGTGCAGTTGCCTCTCAACAAACAGATAACATGTGGGCAGTGGTTCCACACATACTCCTGGATCACTTGCTGAAGTTGGTAAGGAGTCAGTACAAATGTTCACAGAAGCATCTTGGTTCTTCTGTACATGCAGAAAACATTGGTGGTTCAAAGCAGCTGCTGGATGGATAGAGAAGGTGCGAGAAAGATTTATACTGTAAACATTCTTTTGATGACAATTGCTAAATTACTGTTTCTATACCCTGTCAAGATGTGTGTGAAGTCTGTGTGTCTGCATGTCTAAGCATGAATGTGCTTTTTGTGGATAGGTTCCATGTCTAAGGATGTACTGAAATAGTCAAGTCTGAAACGGAGAATAGGAAAACACTGAGGTCTTTTGTTTCTGATCCTTTGGGGATACATTGTGGTCACATTTAGGTTTTCCTCGGGAGCTTAAGGCTTTTTCTTATTTTTCCCCCCCCCCCTTTTTTTTTATATAAACAAACACCTCCCACCCCCCCAAAAAACAACCCCACCAA
>VZTH01018488.1:332162-350806 GCA_013397815.1 Aleadryas rufinucha | reverse complement strand
AAACAAACACCTCCCACCCCCTCAAAAACAAACCAAACCAAAAAACTCTTATCTAATCACATGCCTCCAGGAACTGGGCTTTTAAATTAAACCCCAGCTATCTCCAGATTTGTCCTAAGAACACAGTTGCCAGCAACACCAGGTGGTGTTGTAGCAATCAACATTATTATTAAAAAAAAAATTGGCCAGAACATACACAGAAATGTACTGAATAGTAATAAAAAAGTGAATAATAGTTTAAATGCTTTTCAGCTGTTCAATAAGGCAAACAGATGTAGTAACACATACTTGAGAGCATGCCATGTACTTTAATCAGAGAAGTTTAGAGTATCATTTCATCATGGACAAAAAGAAAGAGACAGAATAATAAGTTTATTTCAAAAGGCAAAATTTTAAGGAGGAGGGCAAGAACTTCCCTGAATTTTGCATGAAACCAGGTCCTGGGAGCTACACTACACTTGACTGGAGAAGACCTACTGCACCAAGGTAAGCAGTTTCATGAAACAAAGAGTCACGAGATGCAGTTGAATAGAAGATTTTTTAGAAGCTGCCAAACTGTTAAAGGCACATAGTGCTGGAGTGTTTGTGCAAGCAAGAATGCAAATGTTAATGAAAGATGAGATATGTAATAGAGAGTGCTTTGTAAATTTTCATATGGCATCAAAACCTGTGAGGCAACCTGGTTGAAATCTAGTGAGCACAGCTTGGAACTGCTGCAAAGGCTGAAGTTTTGGTGTGAGAAATCATAACTGACTTAGTTTCAGTCAAATGGGAATGCAGAAAAATCAAAAAGCACCTAAATACTTGTGTTAAGACATAGGGGCTACTTACTAGTTTTGGTAGAGAAATAAAGAATAATTCAGGGAAAGGATTCACTGGAATCACAATATTTGTGCAGATAAGTATAAAGTAAATAAATACAAGTAAATGCCTTCTTGCATGTGTTAATATTACATAGTTATTGTTAGCAGCAGCAGCCTTTCCAGCATTGTTTCAGAGGCCTGGGTTCCCGAGTGGGAGCAGTTTGTGGCACTGCACAGAAAGAATTCTGTCTGGAAGAGTGGTTGGGTCGGAGCTCTCTCAGGTCCCTTCTGCATTTTGCTAGTCACTGTGTTTCTCACCCTCCCTGGCTTTTTGTTTTCATCCAACGTTCTTCCTTGGCCAGTCCCACAATCCCTGAGCCTGCCCTGTGTCCCTCCCTCCTTCCTCTGTGTGCTCCTCTGAGATGGTGTCTGTCACCTGGCTTTGCTGTTTCTGATTTGGTGACTTTTCCTGGCGGTGTTTCAAGGGCAGAATCCCCCAGGTTCTCTCCCTCCATGGCTAGTGTGAGGCTGGAGACTGGCTGGTGAGGTTACCAACCCTTGTTATTGCTTCCCTATCTTCTCCCAGCAGTGGGAAGGGATAAGGGCAGCTGTGAATAGGCTCCCAAGAGCCTAAAGCCTCTAATGATACTGCAGGACTACAAAGCAAACTAGAATTCATGGTATACCCAGTCTGTATAAGACTTTAAGCCACCCAGTGAAGCTTCAGAGTTGTTTGTGGCTTCTTGGTTTCCCTTTTCTTCTCAGAACAATGTGATGCTGCATGTTCTGGGGTCAGGAGCTAAGAGTTGTGACAAAAGGACAAACAGCTTGAACTCAGTGGAATAACTCGGGGTAGGTTGATAGCTTTCTTGTAATGAGAATAATGGAGTCTGTCCCTAACTGACAGCAGAAATGAAATTGCTGACAAAGGTATCTTCAACCACACACTTAAGATTTTATTCCAGGTGTTTGCTCACCCAGATGTGCAGTATCTGTAGCAGTGAAGTCCTCTGCACCCTAACCCCATACAGAATTTTCAGAAAATACCAAAGACAGTAACATAGTTTTAATAACAAGTTTTTATATGTGTAGTTGCCTAGAAAAGCCATGTATTTCCTATGCCAGTTAAATATATATCTAGGAAATGCTTCTGTAATTCTACCTGCAAGAGAAAACATACTCAAAGTTAATACCAATAAACCACAGATGCTGCCTTTTCACCATCATTATCATCATTCCCTGGAAAGGGGGAGTTCAGGCTGAAGCATTAGCACTGATTTTCTGCCCTGACTTTAAATTTCTGTACATTTTGAATTTGTCATACATTTAGCATTACTTCAATGCGTTTCTTGTGTGTGGTTGAATACAAAGAGCAGGAGGTCATGAGAGGCATCACCTTGTTTTATCCAGAGGTCAAAGCTAAGAGAGTGTCAGTTTCCATTTTAGGCTTTTGTGGCATAGTTGACATTATATATACTCTTAGGTATGCAATGCAAATCACATTCCTGCAAGCTAATTATAGGATAAATGTAGCCACTTAACTAGGCAGCAGGCATGTCATCTCAGCATGGAGCTATCATATTATGTACATTTGCTGTCTGCTGTATAATTAACAGGATAAAAATATTACTGCCAGATACCATAAAAAAATTAACACTATCTTAATTGTCTTTTCAGCTCAGGTATAGCCTATTACCATTTCAAAAAAGACCTTCCCTAATACACTAGAATTTTAAACTTCATTTGCTGAAGATGCCATTAATCCCTTTTCACACTTTGATCTGCCATTGTGATACCTTTGGACTTTGACTTCTCTGTTTTGCTTTTGAACTCTCCTTAAAAACTATTACTGAGATTTAGTGGCTTAAAATTTGAGGTTGCTCAGGACTCTGTGTTTGATTTTTTAAAACTTAGTGACAGTGCATTTGGGTTTCAGCATAACAGAGATGTATGCAGCCTGCAATAAGCTTTTGTGTAGGGCGCTTTGCTTCCGAGCTTTGGACATCATTCTTGTTTAATCCAAATTTTCTGGGTTTCTAATCTCTCATTTTTAATGTGTATCCTATAGCATTCATTGCTGTCTTGTACGTGGCTATAAATGAGTGAAATTTTTGCAAGTTTAATCCTAATTCTTACTATAATATGATTTCATCAGTATTTGTGTAATATTTTGATGAAAAGTGGCTGATTCCTCCTCCTCCTTGTAAAATTGCTGTGATCTCCCTGTGATCTGAATACCACATCACTGCTGATGTCATCTGCAGTTTGTAACTCCCATTTTGTGAAACTGCATTGGGAATCTCGAGACTCTGAATGCTGCTTTTGCCACTTGAAATTAATTATATGATGGCTCACATTCAGAAAATACTTAGAATACATGTTTATTTTCAGGTCTTTTTGGGAGCAATTAAAGCTGAAAACTTCCATTAATTTAACAAATTGCTCTGGAATTCTTTGCCACAGCAGTTTGCAAATTGCTCCGAGAAAACACACCTGTGCTACAGACATGTAAAACCTGGTAACTGGAGAATAGATTGAGATAAACATGGCACCTTTTAATCTGGCAAAGCTCTCTCAGTAATTTCTGTTGCAGTAGGTCTGTAGGAACCTTGGGTAGTTCTTGCATATTTACTTAAATGTTGACATCAGTAATGACACACATGGCTAACAGATTTTCCACATGTTTTCCTCCCTGGATGACATCTTCCTACTCCATCAGGACTCAAAGTCTGATTCTGGAGGCTGTTGATTGATAGCTTAGAGCACATGAGGTTTGGGGAAAACACGAGAATGACAGTTTATATAAATATCCTAATATGACACTTTTTTCTAGGTTTACCCTAACTTTTATTTTTCTTTGACCTAGAAATGATTTTTAGGTGTACAAAAACCCACAGATACTTTAGAAACACTATTGACTCACTCAGACATCTTGTTAGCATTTTGTATTTAATTGCTTCTTTCTCTGCTTACCCGTGGGGAATTGCACATGCCAAGATGGAGCTCTACTAGATCTAATAGGAGAAAAAAAACCAAAAGGAAATAATGACTAGTCTTCCAAATCATCCTAAGTGGTCCAGGAGATGAGAGGGAGTGCTTTTTCCTGGCAGCAAAAGCCCAAAACATGTAACTGGCTCATCCAGTGTCTCTTAGATTTTCAGATTAGGAATGGTATTTTTATTACACTCCATCTTTCTTCATAAAGAGCCCATTTTAAGCACTGTATAAGCTACTTGTGGAAAAAGTAGCTACTATCTGTAGAAGTCGCTTTAAAAGGAATATTGTTACTCCTGAAAGCGTTGCTGCTTTGTGTAAGCCTCTGGAAAAAGGCAGATAGCTTTATGACAGCCTCTTTTTTCTGTGAAGACCAAAGGGCAGCCTAATATTATATGTACGGATGCAGCTTTAATAGCAAATTGCCAAAAGGGTTCTTTAGAAAATAAGAGACCTTCAAGAAGATGTTTGCATATTTACATATAAATCCACAGAGGGATATATGAATATGCCATGCTGATACCTGTCTTGCTAAAGCTATGGAAAGGAGTAATAGTATTTTTTTTATGCTGAGCTACTGGCACACAGAAGTGATTAGTGAATTTCCAGATATATGGAGGCTCAAAATGATCATATTTTAAAGGATATTTTTCCCAGGACCAAAGGGAAGTGCCAGTCTTGGCTTTCCATCTCCTACAAATATAGCTATTTTCCAGAAAGGGTTATGTGCTGGAATTTTTCCCCTGTATTCAAGACAGAAAGCAAGTGATTTCCTTTCATCAATAGAATTGAAACATAACGCAAATTTGGAGTTTTAATATTTTATACTTGCATGTCCTAAAATAATAAAAAATTCAAACAACTATATTCCCTTATGTAGCCCTTTCAACACCCCTGTCTACAAAATTTTCTGCTGATTTTGGTGATAATGCCAAAACTAATCTCTAGAGATAAAAAATAAGAATTCTGTACCTGAACAACTGAATACTCAGACTAGAGTAATTTTAAAAAGCAGGACAGTGTCAAGAGTGTTTCTCCAGACCATTTACAGTCACTCTGCCTCCTGACTTTTGTGCTGCCAAATTGAAGGATTTGGTTCCAACATTTCCAGGGCTCTCAGACCAGGGCTGTCATGACATTCCCTCACTTCAGGCACATTCTTCCTCTTTCATTTCACTGAATACATTAGAGGGTTTTTAAAGGACAGAGCAACGTTAATCCTAATAGCCTTAGGTCTGAGACTCCATGCTGTTGGCTGATAAAACCAGCCTGTCTCCTTCTAGACCCAGAACATTTATTCACTTTACTGACTTTATCTTCCCCAACATCCTTGGTGATTTATCCTTTTAATCTCTCCAAATCAGTTATAGCTACTATTCTTTTAACTATGGCTAAGTGTTAGAAAATTCTTTTTGAATTGATGCAGTTCTAGAAAGGTTTTTCCAATCAGTTGTGTGTTGTCTTGTTCTCAGGATTAAAAAATGACCTTGCCTGGAGCATGTTAGAAGATTAAACCACAGCTCATGGTGCTCCAGGGAGCTAACAGTGGTGTCCAGCTCCTCGTTCAACAGTTCTGAGGAGAGTTCCTTGAGTTCAACCCACAGGTCTATGGAGCAATCCTTTCCTTGGATGGGCTTGCATGGCAAGGGAGAAGGGGAGTAACAGTGCTGCTCTGAGCACTCAGCTTTCAGCAGCAGATGCCACTCACGGGGGTTTGTGCAGATGTTTTTGATGACATGGTCTCTGACTGACGCTGCCTTGACAAGAATCAGCCCAAGTCCCCGGGGAGTTGGGATTCATTTTCTTGGTATTCTGTCTTCCAGAGGCTTGTAGTGACATCTGAATATATTTTCTTAATTCATAGAAAATGTTCCTGGTTTACAGGCACAAGTTCCCTTGGTGTAGCTTGTAGGTGTTCTTAAACCACTTGGAGGAGCCTGTAAATTGAAGAGAATTAAAAGGAGCTCTGCCCTGAAGTGCACTTTGGCTTGGTCCCCCAGAACTTTTACAGACAGAGATGCTCATTGTTCTGGACATCAGGGATGCCCAGACATGAGCTTAGAGATTTCTGTTTTATTCATCTGTGGTTGAACCTTCTATCCCTCAGGCAGAACTATATGATAAAACAACAAATTATGCAAAAGCCAAGTGTACTTTCTTTCAAGAGGTGTATAGTCCATTTAGTCAGCTGTTTTTACTGCTTGGTCTTGTAATCCAGGCTTCTCCCTGTGTTTTTATAAGAGATGAGTCTTGCTTTAATTGCAGCAATACTTGAATAGCAGTATTGTTGTGATAATAAATGCATTTTCAGTACCTCTTCAGTTGATTTTACGCAATCTGAAATGGTCATTTACATTTTAAAATCTATCCTATATATCTTTGTAAAGGAATCTGGGTAGGCTTAATCCAGCTCTGGTGACCCCAAAAGGAGTGACAAGCTCTGCTTTATTAGTCATGACTACGAGCATGGTTCTTTCTTATCATGACTTCTAACTGTCTGGTACAATGGAGATTTACAGAAATACATGATCTGCTAATCCTCTATGTTTAAAGGAAGAGTACAGGGATTATGTGGTCTTTCTCTTATTGTCATGACCAGGTATCATGGTAGGGGTTATGACAGTTGATTTTTGGAACATCTTTGGAAACACTGGAAGCTGTTTTAATAGTACCTTAGCTGTGAATTAAGCTGTCATCACTCAGTGATCACTGCTGTCTTATGGCTATTTTCCAGACAGTCTGGTCTGCCTGTAGATAAGAATGCTCAGCTCTTCGTTTGGATGAGGGCTGTGTGTTAGAAACTGTGATCAGAATTAGTAGGGAAATGGTAACAGGGTGGTTTGAGAACAGAGAATTGTAAAACTCTCTTGATATTCCAAAAGAAACTCCCATGTTGATATTTTTTCCCAAATGTTTTGTTGCTTTGGCTATACTGTTTCAATAACTCCCTTCTTCCTCAGGTGCTTTCGAAGACACTTGTGTAATGTGGAGAGCAGACATTTTCAGTATCTGTTGTTTTAAATGCTCACCGCTAAATAAACATATAAGGTTCTCTGATAATTTAAGACTGAAGGTAATGGCTGCCAAAATACAGTTTTCTGGAATCAGATTAGGCTTTTTGGTTCAGTTTTTGTTTTGGGTAACCTCAGTGCTTTGATGTCAGCTGTACAAGAACTGATAGCCTCACTTGAAATTGTGTTTCATCATGACCATTTCCTTCTGCCTGACGTTCACATTGCAGATACCTTCTCAATTCTTAGTATTTCTTCTAGCAGTAGAACTTCAAACCACTCTGTGAGTAGGTATTAACTCTAAATTGTTGAACTTTGTATCTCTTGGCAAGCCTTTGAAGCATAATGTGGTTAGAAATTAAACAGTCTGGTACCAAATGTTACTCATGTCTTTTAGGGTTACTAATATGCCGAGTCCACAAGGACCCAGAGGACTTGGGAACATGCAGGTGGAGGTTGAAGGAAGAGAAGATCTAAAAGACTGAAAAATACCTAAGCAGTCATAAGAGTTTCTTACACATCTCAGGGTGTATGGAGGTGAGGTTGAGGCTGTGACATCTTCATTAGCATTGGTGATGAAGTGACACAGCTCAATCTCCATTATAGAATCAGGAGAGTCCAGATAGGTGGGTGATCTGTGACCTGCTGAGGTTTATGGATCCATTCCCATTAAGGGTGTTGCAGGTTAAAGGTGTCAAGTGTTTGGAACTACTTTGTTCCTCACTTATGGCAGTGGTGATGACAAAGATGTGTTCCTCAGTACAAGTAGCCTAAAAAGGGATCCATGACAAACTGCATGTTTTTTATTGCATGCAGCAGCTACATAGACTGACTTCCAGCATTGAAGGCTGCCTCAAATGGTATTACTGAACACTTTTTTGGAGTAGATAGAGAAGTGGACACCACTAGCGTGGTTTAATCTCAGGCATGGCTTCTTCTTCTCCCTTCAGAAAGCATAAAATTTAAATGAGTGCTCAGTCCCAATTTAACTTAAGCCTTACAGGAAAATCAGTAAAAAGCAGGGAAAAGTTGCTGCGTGAAAACTGGATGGGGTTTGGTTTTTTGTTTTGCTGTGTTTGTTTTTGTTTTGTTGTTTTGTGTTTGGGTGTTTTTTTAATCCTGTTAAAATGCAGCAAACTAGTTGCAGCAGTATTTTTGCGAAATACCAAGGCCAGTTGGAGTATGTGGAAGGGGAATTGATTTCCTCTGGCAGAAAGTTATTTTGTTTTTTGTTCAGATACACAAAATAATTGCCATTTATGTTTTGATTCATTGTTGATTCCTAGATATTCACTCTGGAGTAGTTCTGATTTGCTCCTTTATAAATGTTAGAAGAGTGGGTAATTAAATGTTATTTTGTGACCTTTATGTGCCTTAAGGAAAAAGACTTGATTATCTTATCTCATATCACTTTTGGGCCTTCATAGCCATCTAACTAGAATAATAACCTGCAACTTGGTGCACTGGATCAGTGCCTGCTCCATTAAATGGAAGGCCTGGCTAAAGATGCGCCGTGAAACCAAATTCTCAGAGTAGTGCTGTTATCATGTATATATTATGTCCATTTCCATACAGATCCCCTTTTCACATTTTGTTCATTGTTGTGGATAATAACATGGAAGTGCTTATATATTCAATGAACTTTCTGTCTCCTTCAGTACCAATTTTGAACTAGAAGCTGTTTATAAATTCATGTTTAATTACTGTAATTTTTAACAAGCTACTTGCTCCTTCAAAGTTGAATTCTAAAAATGCAAATTCTTCACCTACACATTTTAACAAGGAATTGTGATAGATTTTTCTCTTAACAGATGAGCATGAGAAACACTTTTTTTTTCTGTTGTATCAAGGGTGCTTATTCTCATATTCTCCTTGTTGCTTTTTTGGGAAATTCCTGTCAAAAATTAACTTCTGCTAATTGTAGCAGCTCTAAATCACAGAAACCGCATGCATGTCTCCTATATATTGCCAAAACATGCCTCATGCATAACAAAGATAAGTCAGTGCAAAAAATACATAATGCATGTCTTTCCCATATAGAAGGTGACAGGCTTTCACTAAGGCAATCTTGTCTTGGGTGAATTAGACATTTTTAATTATACACAATAGGCTTCAAACACTAACATCAATTTATGTAGGAAAGGCACGATTCTCATGTGTACAAAAGCCACTTTACACACTTTGTTCTTTTCATGTATTTGTTTGCAAAAGGTGTATCAGATTGAGTTGAACTGTATGTTGGCATCTACTTATATGTGCTTTTTCTGGGGTTATGCATACATTTGCAGGTGATGTGAATCAGGTTGTGGATTTATAGAGCAAAGCTGTTAGAGCTGTGGACACCAAGTCTGTGCTGTACATTTCTGTGGGTTCTTGCTTGCCCCATGGACTGAGTGCCCATGGGCTGGAGTGCATTAGGTGTGGTACTGTGAGGAATCTTCTGGATTGATTTCATCCAAAGGGGGTCTGGTTCACACAACTCTGTGATGTGATCCTGCACGCAGATTGTGGGTCAGCTCCTAAAGCACACTGGTGATTTGAGAAGTTTGTATCCATGGAGTACATGCATAAAAGTTCCTGAGGGTACTAAAATCTTACATTGTGGGTTGCTGGTGACATTTTTGAAAAAAGAAATGTGGCTTTTATTTCTGTGTGTGAAAGAGCCTGTGATATCATCTGCTGGTGAGATGGAGTGTAACCATTCGTATATTGGTGGAGCTGAGGGATCCCCTTTAAGAACAGTTTCCTGCTATTCACATAAGTGTTGGCCTCTTCCAGTGATATCACCTCTGCTGCTCACCTTCTGTGTCACCTCAGCTTCAGTATCGAGTATTCTCCAGCACATGGTCAGAACAGGTGATTTTGGGGTTAATACCCTCAGAAGACAAACATCAAAACAGTCATGAAGCTAAGGCTGTTATATGTAAGGAGTCAGATATGACAGATCCTCAGCTAATTTATGCTAATGTCCATGCATTACCCATAGCAAAGCTATGAGGATTTATTTCAGCTGGAGACTTGGCCCACACATCCAAGCTGTTGTTGAATAATGTGGCACTAATAACCAGGGTTTATATAACTATTTTCACATGCATGAGATAGACTTTTAACTCAAATGCTTGTGAAAAGTGGGCTGCCAGTGCACTGTTCTGCACAACTGGTGCTGATTCCTGTGAGCACCACTGGTGAGCCAGGCAGTGCCCACCTCTGCCCTGACTGTACATGCATGGAGCTTGAGATGTGAAACTGGGGCTCAGATCTCCTTACAGGCTCCGTGGCTGGGAGATGGGTGTACATTAGCTGTGGTTCGAGCTCTGTTTTTTCACTAATGTGAGGTCAGACACTTGCTCAAAATGGTTTTCAGAAACTTTTTCTTATATGGGATGACCAAGGCTTGGTGCTAGTTCTGCTTACAGAGTTCTTTAATCTAGTCTACAGGTATTTCTGTAATTTAAAAAAAAATAATCTGTGAGGATGGGGACATGATCAAGTCAATCTATTACTTCCGCTACTTGCTGGAAAAATTATATCCTATTAACGAGTACAGAATTTGTGCAAGCCTCTCCTAAAAGAAGCTCTGGGTGTGTCGAGGCTTGAATAATTCAAAGGTTTTGCCCAACCAGCTCTTCTGAGCAGTTTTGGTTTATCACTGTGGTGACTTTGTTAGTGAGGGATGTGGCATAAAATTTATCTCTGAGGGTGATACAGAAAGCTGGGCCAGATTTTGGGTTTATGAAAGAAAATTATATTTCTTAAAATACAGCATAGGAGAGCCTGGTCTTTAAAGTTCAGACCCCTAATTACTCAAAAATGGGGCACTGATACAGGGATTAACATAGCATTTAGACTTCAAGTATTTGCAACAGACGCAATTTCTGTCAAAATGCAGATTTAAACCTTGATAAGTCTCTCATCTCACTTCTGTGATGTAATCAAGACTTTAATTTTCAAATTGTTGAGATCCTAGTTATATATATGTGCTCACTTTTTTCTCCTAGTCATGAAATCCTGAAGGTTGTGGGCTTGTATATTTCTTTTCCAGATTTTCACACTCTTCCTATTTCTTCTCATTAATGACTAGAAGCTTGATCACATTTTTTTAACACATTCTCTTGACTGAAATAAATCTTAAGTAATTAACTGAATAGAGATGTTGGCGTGGCCCAAGAGTCTGGCAAACAATCCCCATTACCAATTCTTTACACTTATGGCAATTTTAAAAAAGTTTTGTAACTTGTTGTTAAATGAAACCATGTAAAGTGATTCTGCACGTGAGAGTACTGTGTCATAGCACATCAAAAGTAAAAAAGAACTGTGATCTAAGTACGTGTTCCATTTAAGTAACCTTTTGTGGGTAATTTGCAGATACTTCACTGTATTCTCATTTTTTTCCCTTCAGAATTAGGGGTGTTCAATGAAATTAAGAGAAGACACAATTAACTTTTTTTTCATGTTCAGTCTTGAAATTGCAGGTAATCATGACAGGGATGTCTGACTGACAGGTATTCAGAGTATGTACCCTCTGCTTGATCTTCTCTAGTCACTTCCTTTTGCTGCAGTGCAAGTATGTTAGAGTATGGAGAAATCTGTGACCTGTAGCTTTTAAGTCTTACATTTTTTCCAGAAAAAAAAATATATATATATAAGGTTAAAATTTCTTTGCAGCTGCCAGTATTTCTTAAATTGTTTCTCTTTCTGTTTGACATGGTTTCCCAGGGACTTGCATGGGTCTTGAGGTAGAATAGATTCAGATTAAGGTTGGATTTGTTCTAATAAAATGTGCAGAAACATAATTTGTGACAGTTTCTGTCTTAAAGATTTATCAGCCCCATTAACTGCTTATGCTCACTGACACAACCATCTCAAGCAGTTAGAGACAAGGGGCTGCTTGTGAGGTTGGAAGGACTCTGGGTTACTACATTTGCCTTCCCTTATCATCATCCAACCTTCCTGTGCTTAAAGGCTGTTCTGAGCGCAGAATAAGTTGAAGTGCCTGAGAGTCTGGCCTCAGCAATGGCTTTAGGCTAATCCACTGCCATGGATCTGGGATCTGTCTTACCATACAGCAGTCTATAACATTCCTGCCTATCTTTCAATAGCTTGGTATGGAAGGATATAAATTTTGGTGCTGCTACTACTGAAACATAAGAAATCCTTAAAAATCCTGTGGCCACATTCCTTTTTCCAGCTACTGCTTTTCTAGGGAGATGCTTGTGCCCTTGATATATGTCCTTTCTCTCTCTCTCTCCTCCTTTCTCTTCTCCTTTCTCACTCTTTTCTCCTTCATCTCTCTTTTCTCTCTTTCTTTGTGATATACATGGAAGATGCTTAAAGGGCATCTGTTATTTTGCTTGTGACATACAGAAAAGAACTGCATGGCAACTTGCCTGAAACAAAAAAAATAGGAATGTAAAGAAAATTTGAGATGGAAGATTGACAGAGAGGAGTATATATTTGTACTAATAACGATAAGACCATCCAGAAGGGGGAAAAAAAGTGGTTTATGAGTGTCAGTATTTCTAAAAAAGTGGGTTCCTCTGGTCCCAGTCCCAATGTGCCGACTGCAGAAGTTTGCTTCAGATAAGAACTTCCTTTTTAAGGCCACCATTGCCACATCTGTAAGGATGCCTCAGAATTTTTGCACTGTAAGGTCTTATTTCATTTCAATCTGCTGACATACGTAGGAAAAATGGCACCAGCATCAATGAGTTTTGAATGAGACCCTTATAGCATCAGTCTCTAAAAATGTGACAAGATGTACCAAGGGACCCTCTAGTATGTTTTATTCTCTTACCCATGACTTTATATCATGAAAATGAATGTTTTTTTACTGGACTGCAAGATGGGTTTGTTTCCGAGAGGTTAGTTCTATAATTGCATATGACTATTTTATCTAAAAATATTTGCAAATGGGAATCATCTAAATCCTGAAGATGCTTCCTGTGTACCCTACAGAAAATCAATGATGAGAAATTAAAGCAGCCTGTGAGATTACCTATCATCTTCTGTATAAAACTGTTGATGCTTGTGTCTGACACGAGAGGAACAGGCCCAAAGTATTTTGAGATAAGCCACCTGCTTGCAGAGGCTTGATGTTTAACACAGACTATAACTTCAAATTTTTTCACAATTAGATGGCATCATTCCTCATTCATCAGCACTCTTTTAATGTAGTTGACAATAGCCAGCCATGTAATTAATTTACACTTAAATTTTAATTGTCACTTGCATTTTATTTGGTCCTCCTAATAACCAAGTCATGTCATTTTGCCATGCAAAAAGTAAGCTTTGATGAGAATAGAAGACTGCAATTATGGGAATGCATATGGATAGAAATGTACTGCTGGTGGTCTCACTGTATGGTCTGTTGGAGTCAATCTCCAAAGTCCAATTAGATCAAGCTTACATGAGTTTCCAGCAACACTTCTAGTGACTGACAAACAAGCCACACCCTCTCAATCAGACTACAAGTCAATGCAATTGTGAATTTTCATGGAATGTGTTTCTAAATGAAATAAATATTTTGTAAGCTGGGCTCAAATGAACCAAATGACAGCATTTGAAATCTCCACCATTTTACTTTCACCCATTTTCCTGACTGAATTTTTGCACTGTGCCTTGTTGATAGGTTCTGTTTGTGATTAGATTTTTAGTGAGTGATGGATGCACCAAGCAGATGTAGAAGTGCGTTCTAGGATGTTAACTGGCATTAAATCTGCTTTGAACACTTTCACATAAAATTTATTTTTGTTTTTAATTAAAATATTGTTAATAAGTAATACAATAATATGTTGTATAATAATATATCCTATAATATATACTATAATATTACAAAAGGGAAAATATTTTAATGTCAATAGTTTTAATTTTAATATTAGTCAGGAAAAACTTCTGTGAGCAGCACAGGCAACGTATCTGAGTATCTGTAAAGATAGCTAATGAAAAATGTTTAGCAAAAAGAATCCCAGAAACTTGAATTTTGTCTATGTGCATCCATTTTACAAGAAAAAAAATAGAAATTGCTGTAGATCTTTTCTGTGCAGAGTCTCCACCAAGATGGGAGTTCTATGTAGGGATGTTTCATATGGACAAAAAGTTGGTATTAAAATGAGTCTTTCCTGTATGTTTAAGCTTGTTTGTCATGCCAAATATTAGAAATTAAACAGAATTTTAAGGGGAGTTGTCTCTTCAGTCTGAAATTCTCAGACTATGTTTTGCTTTTCAGTGAAGGAAATGAAAATTATGTTGTTTTTGTGAAATAAGCACATTGAATTCCTCAAATAAATTTTCTCTTTCACTGCCTCCCCACAAGTCCATTGTAAGTAATAAAAAAATTAAAATATATTTCAATATAGATTTTTATTTTTCCTTGGATTCTGAATTATTCAATTTAAGGCAAAATCTGCAGTTACTGACAAGTTCAGGGTTCCCATATCTTTTTTCAGTGGTATATCACATTAATATTCTTTTATGTGGGGGGGAGGGGGAATTTTCCAGCTCATAATTTAGTTCCTTTTTTTTTTTTTGCCTGTTCTCTGTGGATCGTGGGAATAGTAGATTTCAAATTACTTGTATATCACTTTCTGTTCATCTCTGCTGCTGTGTTTGTTCAATCCTTTGGTAGCCTTTGCATACTCTTAAAATACTTCCTTTTCCATATAATTCTCTACATTTATTTCCATCTTATTCTTTATCTAGCCCAAAGCATCCATCCTACTGCACCCCTTCTCTCTGCTTGATTGTGCCTTGCCATTGTCCCAGTAGTGGTCTGTACCTGACATTTTCAGATTGCAGTTTATCCTTCCTTTTAAAGATAGCTGCTTGGCAGAGACTACAAAGAGCTCCCCAGGTGTTCTAGGTTCACTGTGGAAAATGGTTTCACACGGTTGTTGTAGATTCCCATGATGTTGAAGCAGTTGAGTGAATGAATAGCAAACCGAATCTTTCATGGCTGATGTGGCTTTCAGAGCTGCTCTTGCTGCTCTGTCCCCTGATACCTGGTAACGTGAGATCGCTTGCTCATTGAGTTTGGGGTGATTTATTGTTTTAGACACACCATCCTGCTTCCTTCTGCAGGGCTTTTGAGTAGAAACTTGGGCTTAACCCATGTTAGACCCACAATGGGAACAGTTTTAGTGAGTGACCACAGACTGGACAAGCATTCCCAGTGTAATGTGTGGATACTACAGCCTTCTGTAAACCATCCCATCAGGTCTGGTTTATGTGCAAATCACATAAAAGAAAAAAAAAAAAGCTTTAGTTTTGCAAATGGTTCCAATTTTTGTGCGAGTGATCAAAGGGTTGCAGCACAACGGGATCACTTATTCCAGAGATGTGTCTGGATCAAAGGTTAACATTTTTTGCATGGAATATTCATTTTTAGCTTTGGTTGAACACTGTACCGTTCAGCTTAGAGCAGTGGTCAGGGTTATGTTATCATTTTAGAAATGAACAAGCAGAGAATGGCTTAGCAAGGCCAAGTGGAAATGGTGGTGAAACTAAACTGGACAGAAAGGAAGCTGGTTCAGAGATGATGCAGTAAATGTGATGTCAGACACACAGAAATTTTGATAATTGGAAGGGAAGAATGTCTGTGTCCAAGACACACAAGCCATAAGGCCAGAACTTTGCACACCCCAGAGCATGGCTCACGCACACCTATGGAGGCTGTGCTCGTGTTTCACCTGGGCAGGGATCTGCCCCTCCATCAGCCCTGCTATGTGAGCTCACTGAGGTGGCAAGTGCTGGCTGGAGTGGGCAGGCAGCTTCCCTGGGCAGCTGGAGCAGTGGCCACTGCCTGCCTGGCCGTGTGGCAGCCCTTGCTGAGCACTGTTCCCCTGTACCCTTTAGGGGCTCTCTGTCTCACAGCTGGAAGACCTTTTTTGGCCTCATTGGGTGGAACACACAGATCTTTCCCCAAGCACTCGCTTGGTGGCCTTTCTTTGAGGGACCTAGGGTTCCTCCCTTGCATTGCAAGTGACTTGTTTGAATAAATGGTTTGAATGTTGAGATTAAAAATACAAATTGGGACAGTTTAGTGAACTGAACCACACCACTCAATTTTCTTTTTTTATCTGCTTGTAGTGTTTAGCCCTAAAGAGCACATTGCTAGACCATGCAGAGTTATTAGCTTACAGTGCACTAATTTCTAGTTTGACTTCATAGGGTTTTTTGACATTAGATGGTAAACACTTGTGCTACAGAAAAAGCAGTCTCTGCTTCTTTTCTCAAGCATGTCCTGATGTTGTTGCTGGGCAATCATTAGCTTAAATTTCATTTGCAAATAAATAAATAAAACCAACTTCTCATTAATAGGAAATTGGTATATGTGCAAGTCTGTTCTTTTAAACCCTCATAACTCAGCCAAATAAAAACAGATTTTCACCGGACTACCAAAAGGCACATGTCCAACCTAGAAAGTGCATTTAATAACTTCCCCCCTTCTGCTGCCTTTTTTTTTTTTTTTTAATATTGACATTAATCTNATTGACATTAATCTCCTGTGCACATTTGGAATTTGGAATGGAGTCATTTTCTAGCTGCAGTGCTTCCAGTTTTAAATATTCTGTTTCCTTTCAGTTTTTCCAAGCAATGCAAAGATTAGTAACACTGTAAAACATCTAAAAGCATGCTGGAAGTTTCCTGCTGCTTCAAGTGTTGTGTTATGTTATCTTTGGAATAATTTTAAGGTCCCACTGGTGTAGTATAACAAGTTATTATGTCATGGAGCTTATTAGTATGCCTATGGGAAACATTAATTCACACTGACATCATACTACGTTTTTCAATAAATCAGGGGATTTTTTTTTTAAGAAATAGTGTTGGGGTTTTTTTAATGAAAAAAGAGTGATCAGATTATTTTTCATCTATGTTGGGACATGAACTGAATGGCTTGGAGGATGTGCGTCATTATCTCAGCAATGACCTCTGTATTGTTACAGGGAATGGAAAGAGCAGGGTTTTGGGTGGTTTGAAATCTTTATTTTTCTAGCATATAGATGTTATTATAAAAGACTTTCTACCCTGCGATTAGCACAGCAGGCTTAAATTGCCTGGGCTCTGGTCATTATTATTTTTGTAATCCCAAAAGTTTATGATATTATTCAGGATCTAAAAAATGACAAAGTAGGCTTAAATTTGGTGAGGATTTAATGTGTGATGCATTTCTTTTGGAGCTGAAAAGTCTGTTTTTGTTGACACAGAGAGCTGAAAAATGACCACAGACCACAAAGGTCCCGAAGCATTGCCAGGGAAAATGTATAAAAAGGGAAATGCCCTTACTGTGCTGTCTGTATGCAATTGATTTTATTCTCATTTCCCAGATATACTGTTACTTAGAAAAACAAAAACAAACTATTTAAGCTGTTGATTTGCCCATGGATCATGAATTAAAGTAAGAATTGAATACAACTTCTATAGGATAGTTAAATTATTATTATTCTATTGAGGCATCTGCATTTTACAGGCATTAATTGACTACCCAGATGCGTAACTGCAATTGCAGTTGTGTAGTTGGAGAGCAAGAGGCAGAGCTTTTCTGATGGGTACCACACAGGCTTCTGCAATTGCAGAATGACCAGAGCTCACTCCCCCTTGGGCTCAGTTTGCCTGTGAGAATACAGGCAGTTTTGCTGTTGTCAGTGCATCCATCACAGGGGAGGGGGCATGCTGGAAATTTGGGCCTCCACACCAGGGGTCTTTCAGATGGAATAGATTCACTGCAGAGCAATGTTTTGTGTGTGGGATATAATACATGGTAAGTACTGCTCGCCACAGTCAGATCATGAAAGCTCTCAGTGTTTCTAAATATAAGGCCAGTTGAGACAAGTGTGAGCATGTTCAATGAATAATGCTGATCCATGCTTTAAAAAATACTTTGTAGGAAAGGTTTTTGGCATATCAGCCTTTCAATGTGGCAGGGCCAGGGGTGTTCCTTCAGATTAAGCAGCACGCTAGAGGGGTTAAAAGGCTCCAGTTTGGGGTTCAGGGCTCTTGGACCAGGTGGCTGGATGTGTGGCTGGTGTGAGATGATGTCTGTCTGCAGTCAACAGGATAGACACACTTACAAATTTAGCTAATAGTATGGAAATGAAATTAAAGTAATGAAGTTAGACAGGCAAGATATATCCATGATATCAACTTTTGCTGAAACAAGTCACCTTGAGTCAACCTCACACTCATGTGACAAAGCAAAATCTGAGTGACTGTGGAAAGGCGCTCACATGAAACTGCTGGGTGAAAATTCAGTAGGAAGCTGGAATCTTTAGATTTTGGCAGCAAGTGTTTAAAGCAAAGCACAGAATGCTGAAACTGTTATGAAGAGCCTTCCAAGAGAGCAACATTGCATACGCTGAGGTGTTCTTCTCTTGGTGATGAACTCTAGGCTGCATGTCACGTAGCAATATGTCCCTTGCCTAGGATGACCAACTGTGTTTACTCCCAGTTCTATTCCATCTAATTAACAGTGATTAGAATTAAGACATTTTAAGGCATGTAGTGTGATCCTGGTCACTTCCTCTGCTCTGTGAACTGTTCTGGCTCATGGATATTCTATAGTTAATTCTCCTATCTGGAAGGGGGAGTATGCACACCATTTTCCGTAGTCTTTACTGGCTAAACCTAGGGGAAAAAAAGTAATGCTGCATGTCTCTACGAAATTGCATTAACTAGAATTACTTTTTTAAGTAGTTCCAAATAATTTTTCTATGACACCTTGTTCTGCCCTCCAAAAAATAAGTGGTTAATTTTTTTCCTAATATGAAGCCTTTTGATCATTTTCACAAGGATGTGGCAATTTCTGATATCAAAGTTAAGAAAGGCTTAACGAATTAAATAA
>VZTH01018488.1:66369-86660 GCA_013397815.1 Aleadryas rufinucha | reverse complement strand
ACACCCTTTCCCAGAAAAAAAAAAAAAAAAAAAAAAAAAAAAAAAAAAAGCAGAATGGGAAAGAAAATTTAAAAACTAGTTACAGCATTGCAGGAAAATAAGGCAACATTCTAGCAAAACATAAATGAAGAGAAATACATACATTGAGATAAGAGAACCTTCATTTAGAAATGTCAAAAGAACACCTAAAATATTGCCAGGACTGAATGAAGCATAAATGAGGAAAAAAATTAAAATCCCCTGGAAATAACTGCAATCTAAACCTCCCTGCAATTGTTAAAACAAAAGGAACATACCCAGACCTGAGAGGATATTGACATCACTAAAATTTCAAACAGCTTACCTCTTATTTGAAGGCCTTTAGACATGTTAAAAAGAAGTCAATTCTTGCATGCCTTTCTCTACTTTCTTATCTGTAAGAATATAAGTAGTTCTGTTGCAATAAATGAGGCTCATATTTTCAAAGTTGAACATTTTTCATTTGAACTTTCATTCAAAAAGGAAAGAAGAAAGGGGAGAAATAAGAAAAGGCTATGGCAACATTGAATAGAGCTCCATTGCAGTGACCCCAAAGGAAGGAACTGTTAATACAAACCCAGCCTCTGCACTAAAAATAATTTCAAAAAGTTAATAAAATTGTTAAAATTTTATATTTATATGTATGACACAAAATGTATGCCTCCTGCGTTCCATCTCTCTTGTTATTTTTACTGTCCTTCAAAGTTACATTAATGTAATTATTTTTCTAACTATATATATTTTATCTACTGAATTTCATTTGTGTTCTCTGGACCTTGAACACATCCCAGATACTACATAGCACTCTGTTATCCCCAAATGGTATTTCCTATAGATCCTACAGCCTATAAATCTGCTTTAAAAGAAAAGATCCTAGAAGATTTTTACTGAAGACAAAATTTATTCTAAGGGAAGAGCAGAGACCAGAACACAGTGGCCACAAAGACTCAGTCAGTCTGAAGCAGAAAATCAGACAACTTCTTCCTCTTCTGAAAGTTTCCTCTGGGTCAGGCCACAGCATGAACCTCTTGTGACACAATGAGTATTATTGATAAGGTATCAGCCATGAGTTAGATCTTCCCAAAGGAAAAAGCAAACAGAAGTGGTCTCAGAAGTGAAGTTGGCTCATCACCACCTACAATTTCTGAAGCCTTCATGGGTGTCCAAGGCTAGTGTTAGTCCTAGACCACAGGCTCTACAGTACCCAGTCCATCTAAGGGCCAGAACAGCCAAACCTTCAGGACTTATTTTGGGGTGCTGGCGTTCTGCTTGTCTGCTGTGTAATTGGCTCAGATTTGGCTTAAGGACACCCCTTTCAAGACCTGACCAGCAATTTTTATTCTGCTCTGTTACAAACTATTTATCCACCTCTACCATTTGCCACTAGCACTAATATGGGCACATATTTTTTCTCATCATTTATTGTGTCTATGCCCATAGACCATGACAGGGAAATAGAAATCAATAAAATAAACTAGATTTTTAAATACTGGACTCAGAAAAACTTCCCTCTACTGTAATTACAAATGCCAAATTTCATGGCACCTTCTTTTTAATAACTGAGCTTTAAACCTCTCAATAATGAGTCTTGTAATGGAAATGCTAAGTCTCTCTTTACTGCTGTGGCATGAACTTGCTGCCATAATCAGCTATTTTTATCAGTTAGTTGATTACACCTTAGAAAAATGACTGCTGGCAGCACAAGTCCTGTTTCATTAGAAACACTCTTTAATACTCCAGTGTAGTAATACAACTGAGAACTAAGAGAAAGAAGGGTGGAAGAGAGTGAAAGAAACATTTAAAGAAAGATGGGGAAGAAGGGAGAAGTGTAAAACTTCAGGGGCAAGGGGAAGGAAGAGAGAAATATGTGCAATGGGTGACAGTCTGCAGACTTGACATCTCGAGCTCTCACTAGCAAAGAAAAATCCCAGTTTGAGATATGTGGCACATACTATATACCAGGCTAGACCAGATAGTTTATACCCTTTCCTAAGCAAATCATGAGTTTCTTTTACTGTTTTAAGTGTGTCTATGGTCTGTTGAAAGCGCACATTATTTCTGTATTATATATTTGCACAAATAACATCTAACTAACTTCCAGTCGTGTGCTCTAGAGAAGCAGAAGAGGACACAGGAAGAATATCAGCAGCCTGTCTTTTTCTGAACAGTCTTTGAGAAGTACAAGGTGCAATGCAAACCAGAAATGTCGTATCTATTTTCTTCTCTTTAAATAGTAAACCTAAAACTTTTAAAGCTTCCTATTAAATTGCCATTAACAGCATTATCTGTGCAAATGTAGCTACATACCGAGTGTTCCAAGGATACAGTGGCATCTTCTCTACGTTAGTCAGTGAGAGCTGGGGATGGTGTCTACAAAAATCCTGTGTTTCAACAAGAATTTTCACTTAAGAATGTGTTATGATTTTGTTCAACAGTGCAGAGATATGATAAAGGGAATCCATAAGACACAATACCCTGTATAACTAATTACTGAAATGTGCAGACATAATCCTCTGACCTTGAAAAAAACTACAAGTATATGTAAATATAATTATGAAAGGCACAGGTTGCAACATGATGACAAATAGTATGAAACATGCAAAAGGAAGGACATTCAAAGAGGTTTTTTGCATGTGCACAAATCGTACCTTGTTTTCTTTGCTAGCTCCCCAGGCAGCATTGTGCATATGCAGTTAATCATGTCTGTGTTTATACAGGCATATTGCAATTACATTCAAGTTTTCCTAACTCTTCCACATTTAAATGAGAACCATAATGCTGACCATTAGAGAGAGCCAAATGCTGTACCGTAAGGAGAGAAAACACAAACCCTATGGGTCTTGTCTCAGTTACAAGATGAGGAGGCATTAATTACGTGACTTTATAACTCTAGTGTCTCAAAAACACTTTTTTAGCCCTATTCCCCCAAACCTTCAGCATTTAGCCCATTTACCCTTCAAACTGCTTAAAAAAATCCTAAAATCTTTTGTGATCCTTCATTGTAGCAGAACTTCCTCCTGCTTGGACCCAGAGCAAACTGTGTCCTCAGCCTTTGCACATGGATTGCATTGCATTTCTTCCAGCCTTCAGTGACCAAAAGCCACCAAGAGTCATATCCTTTACACACAAGCCCTCTTGTCTTCCTAAAGGACTCCTTGTTCCACTTTTGTAGGAAGCCCTTGTTCTACTTTTTTGTAGCCCAAAGATGCTGGGAAAGTAGAAAAGAATGCTAAAGAGACAAGAAGTAGAAATGAGATGCCTGTTTTCAGATCTATTCAATCTCTAACAATTTCCCTGCCCTAGGTCTCTAATCCCCTCAGATAAGACTACAAAAAATAAGTTGTCTGCCTGAAATGTGTCCTCACACCTCCAACACTGATCACATGCATATTTGCATGTGCTAATTTGGCACGGGTTTAAAAATAAGAAAGAAAGAAAAAGAAGAGATGTAAAACCCCTTTTATTCTTAAAAAAAAAGTAAATTAATCAATTATATAAGGAGATCTATGCAAAAACGCTTTCAGCAAGATGCACGTTGCAACCCTCAGCGAGGCAGCCCCATTAATATGAGTGAAGGTGAGCCATCTGTGAAGGTGAGGCATTGCCTCAGAGTTTCACAGTAAGTATGAGCATCACATCCTCAGCCATGAGGCAAGTATATCACAGGTGTATTCTAGGGCAAGTGCACTGGAGCATAGAATAGAATAGAATAGCATCACTCTTAAATAAAGCTTTTTGTGGTTACAAAACAATTAAAAGAGTTTTCAGAAAACTGCCCTGTTTTATTAAGCGGAAAAAGTCTCCCCCACAATATTGTGGAACAGCAATTCCCACAAGTGACTGAAGTACAGCCACTCTCTTTTTCCTTTTTTTTTTTTTGGATGGCTTTAATTTGCTTGTTCTTTATGTTCATTGGCAGCCCTGCTAAAATGTATCTTCTCAACCTATTGTCTTAGGTAAGATTATATCAACAGCTCCAGAAGGACCACTTTTAAAAATAAATTCTGCTTTCCCTTATCATTGACAGGAATCACATTTACATATTCTCCTGGTGGAACTGATAATGCACCAGATGATTAATGTGCCTCGATGTAGTGATACCTGTAGACTGTTTGATCAATGTCTCGCAAAGAAAGTGTCTTTCATTCTGTATGCTCAGAGTCCAAAAACGCCCTGTGATTAATGTAACTAAATGTTTGGGGTCAGCTGAAGCTCCAGTTCTTGTTCCTGATTCAATATCAAACTAAAGACAGGTCACAGGAGAGTGGATTAGTCATGTGAAGAAAAAGTCTGAGTGTGCAACTTCAAACCATCTCCTTAAGAGAATCTAAAGAAGAGTTCTGGTATTTTTTAGTTACTATTACAGTCATCTGCACCATTTTTTCATCTCATTGTTAAACAGAACAGCCCAACATGCTAAGCCTTTTAATGCCAGGATATTCCACTACAAAAATAAGTGAATTTGATTCACTTATTTCACTTTGATTTGATTGGCATTGAAGTTTGGATTTATTCAGATTTATTTATTACAGTTAGCGAACCATGAAAATCCAAGTCTCTGAAGTTATTCCCCAAAGAAAGCACTTCATACAGTTGGAAGATAATAAAATGTCTAATGAATACTAGACCTTTTCTTGGTTTTACTTGATTATCTGGGGTAACACTGACTACTCCTGCTTCATCTTACGTCAGGTGTTTGGTGTCTTGTTAAAAACAGATGTGAGATATAGGTAAAGCAGGGACCTACTGAAGGATGACTTTCACTTCCACTCATATTGACTCTTTTCCTTGAATGTGGAGGAGGTATAAAAGCCATTCAGCCAGTGAGAGGAAATATCTCCTCTTGCCACTCTGCCAGCTCTTTTCCCACCTTTGTCTCATTTCAAACACATCCTTGACCAGGAGGCAAGAAAGTAGGCTAAGGAAAGAGCTTAGGTGCACACTCAGCTAACTCCCTACATGGTGAACTTGGTTACTGTAGACTGTCTCTATAGTCACAGAAAGTCCTTGAAATTAAGTGAGATAAATCCAGGCCAAAATATGGCATGCTGGGAACAGATAAAGGCATCTTGTAGGACATACACCAGCTGGAGCTGGAATGGCTACTGGTTCCAGGACAATAAAGGTGATGTACAAGTCCCTTAGTCCCACGAGCTACTGCACTGCACCTGCTTCTCCTCAGCTCAGCACTGGCTTCACACAGCACAGAAGCAATGCCTTGTCAACATACAGGACACATCCTGAACTATATCCAGACCCACTGATGCAGAAACCTCCTCCTATGCCACGCTGCCCCTTACGCTATTGAGTTACCCCTATTATAGCCAGGCTTCACATGGCCAAATGATAGAGGAGAAGGTATCATCTCATATGCACCATCTGCCAAAAAGAAAGAGATGGTGAAATCCAACTGAAAATTGCTAGTTTTCAATGCAGTTAATCTTATACCCCACAATGATCTCAAGAGAAAGGTGATAAAAGAGCAGGTAAGAAAATATATTACTGATGAATTTTCACTCTTCTCCATATGTCCTCAGAACTGACTAAGGCACCACTAAAAGTATAGCCTGGGCCTTAAATTCCTGTGTTGCAAATGAGCATCTCTGGCAGCACAGCCCAGTTTGTGACTTGCTGAAATTCCCAGCTGATGAGGGCTCCAGCCGCTGCCTCCTCTGATCAGCCAATACCTGCGCATTTCGATTAAGGAAAGAGGGCAAACCTGGTACCAAATTTACACTCATGAAATGTAATCAGCTTCAGCAGTTTCATTTCTTACTTTCCTCACAGCAAACAAAGGTTTCTGGGCCGTGTCTTTAACTGCACAGGACATTCATTACCCTCTTTGTAATGTTTTCCTTAAACACAGCTTAATTCGGTGCTTCACAATGGTGCTGTGGCGTTACAGCATCAAAACTGACGAGAGCCTTCAACTTTAAGAAATTATAAGAGGCTCTGAGATTGTATTTATTATTCAAGAAAAACTCAAGACTAATAAATATATCGAAAATACTAATATAGCTGCAAAAGTTAATTAATGGAAAATAACTATTATGAAAAGTATTATCAATAATTTTAGGAATAACGTGCATGCATAATGAATGAATTTTGCCCAGGGGTAATAGCTTGCATCTTGGCCTGATTTAGTATGGAGAAACTGCATCATAATGAAAGGCAGAATTATCACATAGTATAACTGCTAGCTTTATCACTGCTTGGTAGGATCCTAAAACTGTCAACAAAATGTTAAAATTACACTCACTTAAATGATCTCTATAATACAAAACTATGTGCATGTGGATTTATTGCCCTCAGAATAATGTGGAAAAACTCCACCATCACTGATTTGTAAAATGCTAATTATTCTGCTATAAAGATATACATCAAAATAAAACAAGATGGCACTTATAAAGAGGACAGGCTTGAGGCAGGAACTTTACCAAACACGGTCTCTTGATTTTAAATACGGGTGAAATTATTTACTTGTCATTTGAAAGGTTTGGGATTTCTTATTTAATTTCTTGGGTAATTTTGTAAATAACATTGACTTAGGCTACTAAAACATGAAGGATTTTTCGTTTTTTGAGAAATATATTTGATCTGTTTTTTTCAATGCCAGAATAAGAAGTTAAAAGTGACTTCCTTGCTTTGGGAAGAAGTTCAAGTTATGAAGTGCAATCAATCCCTGGGAAATGACCTGAGAGTCTGTGTCTCTTAAGGGACTAATTCTGTCTGCACTTACCCAAATCAAATGGAATAATAAAATGGAGTTACTTTATAACAGAATAAATGTATTGGGAAAATAAGTGAATGTTATTTACACACTCTTATGTTTAAATTTAGTGTAGACAATATATGCTCAGCACAAACCATTACATTTCTAGCAAGGTTTTGCTACTATGTTAGAGATTTTATTGCACCTCCCCAGTAAACCTCCTTTTCATCATCAAATACCATCTAATTGCATACAAGTCTTATTAATGCATAACATAGCAATATTTTAAGTTTATATGGGCTCATAATGGATTACATAAAATATGAACAGTGTTGTTCATCAAAACCTTAACTTCACACCTACCAACATTATTTAATTAAAATTATTTGTTACAAGGAATAGATTTAATCTAGCCTTATGTCTAGAGAGACTTCAATGTAGCCTTTAAAGTCCTGATTCTGCAAGGATGCTTCTATCCTTTCAGATTTCATGTCAAGGTCTTAGGTTTTTAAGATTTTCACACTCATAATTCAGCAAACACAAACATTTGCAGATATGAAGGTCAGATCAGAAATCCTAGCTCATTCACTAATTGTCTTCCTCAACCTTATGAATTAACAAATTTATTTAAGTAACTTTGCAATGTTGACGAATCTACAATGCAGTATCTATATAGTCCTGGGAAACTGGGGAAGGGGACACAAGTATGTGTGTAGAGTCTGCTTGCTCAGTAGCAACAAAATAATAAAATTTAAATAACAGTCAACAGTGGCATTCTATCAGCACCAAATTCAGTAAAATCCTGGAGGAAAAATTAATCTGACAGAATATTGCTATTTATTGGTTATTATGATTATAGATTTGTGGAACCTTCATACATATTTGCATGATGTCCGTACAAAGTTCTCTACTTTTTCCATGAACTTCAAAGGTTTTCACCTTTCTGCCTTATTTTCTTAGGACTAGGGCTACTGTGAATCCATGAATAGGTTGTAAACTACTCCTCAACTCCACCCTAGACCAAGTAGGATTTACCTAATATTCTGAAAGAGGAAATATTGCAGTTCCAAAATTAACTCAGTTCTGTTGCAATTCATTAGAAATGCTATCCTTTTTCACAAAATGCTCAATTCCATAAAATCCAACTACATTTCTCTTAAAAAAAAAAAAAAGGCATCTCTGCTGTATTCATCTCAGGAAAATTAGTTTCTTCAAAAGCACATGAGCATATTAGGAGGAACACTTGGAAATGATTGCTAAAGAGGAAGGTTGCATGGGGTACATCTTCTAAGACATTGAAGAATGGAAGCAAATGGGAGTGAATGAACAAATTAATGATTAAGGAAGATTTTTTTTTTTATTTATTCTGGAAGCTCTGTCCAGCTTGGCCTCCCAGGTTCGAGTAATCTTTCACTGTCAACATATGCCACGAGATTGATTCAATTAAGATTAGCAGCACTAGAGAAAAAAAGTGGGATGGTTTACTTTTTATTAGTATTGTCTTTCCTCCCATCTCACAGTGGCTGTGACCCCTACAACCAATGTAGTTTAAATACATTAGATGATGAAAGTAAATCATTTGTCCAGTATGTATAAGAACAAGAGGAAACAAGCTTAATCGCCACTTATATTTTAGATGCTTTTATATATTTGCAAGGATTCTCTTTTCCATTTCACATACTGAATTTAATTGACTTACGATTAACTCTTACTCATATCTAAAACAGGGGCAATGGTGTAGCGCTGGAAAAAAAGGGCAGGGTACTGAATACAGTTTACTGCATGAAGTAGTGTAATTCCCAATATAATTACCTTTGAAGGTGGATTAGTTTCTATCCCTCTTGCATCTGAAGTGCTTTAAGAGTATATAAAGGACACAGTTCCCATATCACACATTAGCAGGTAGATTACATTTGAAAATTAGCTGGAGACTCAGGGTGCTCATCTCCCTGCTGTCACTAGCATGGCCTACATTTTCTGCTGGTACAAATGGGATAAACTGTCTTGAAAACAATAGAACCAGACATACTTACAGTAGATGAGAATTTGACTGAAAGCCTGGGTTGTTTTTTTTTTCTTACATCAGAATGAAGAAGGAAGCTAATTCCCATATTATCCATTCTAGAGAAAAAGGTTACAGCATTTTTTCTATTTTTCACAGTCTCCTAGGACACAGAAAGATGAAATAACTTAAAGCAGACAGGTATCCTAGGCTTCATGGTAACACAGATAATAATAGGTAAAGGAGTACCATTTGCTGCTGTAGTCATATTTCTGCCACTGTATAAAAAGGTTTTATTCAGTTCAACAAAATAGACCATAAATCTAGTGCACAGTGTAAATACATGTGGTGCCTTTACGTTTCTGGAGCTACCAATAAATTAAAGGTTAACTAATACATATATTTTAATTACAAACAAACTAAAAGAACAAACTCTCATCTTTAAGTGTTATAACACAAAAAGTGCAGACCAATGTTTGCCAACAGTTGCTTTTAGGAACATCATCTTGGCCAGCCAGGGGCTGATTCTGACACAGAGATGAAGTTTCTTCTGACTTATGCTAAGATTTCAATCATGGCACAAAGATGTAAATGGTACTCATTAGTACTCCCAGTGTTTGATAGAAACATAGGTAAATCACAAATATTTTTTTCCTGACACCCCTGAGGTGGGATCTTTGTCTGGATCCATGTCAAATAATACTGGTAGAGGATTGATAGGTAAAGGACACCAACATAGCCTTTTATCTTTGCCCCAAATTCATATTCCAAACCAGTCTCGGCATTGAGTGTAATGAAATCAGAAGTCTCAGTTCAGTCCCTAGTGGCATTAGTTCACATTATAAAATCATTACACATCATTTGACAATGTTGTGCACTGTTAGCATAGAGAAGAACTTGTTCTGTGTCTCTGGGGGAGACGGTCCCCACAGAAAAGATCAGGTTTGTGTGTGATGAGGAGGTGCAGGGGGGAGTGCAGCTGGCTGGTTGATAATGAGCGCTTTGATGTTTAGCGTTTTTACTCCCTTAACGCTCATCAAGACCAATATTTGTCAGAATACAAAGAGGGGAAAAAAGTCAAATTGTTGTTTTCTAAAAGGGCAACTGAGTAACATTTACCTAGTACAAGTTTAAAGAGAAATTCAGATGTTGGAAAATACACAGAATCTATTAAAACACCTTTGTCTGTTGCTATTCAAAACATCTTAGACTAATGCTAGGCTGGAACTTCAATGTAAAAACATGGATGTTTTCCTATTTCTTTTCTTTTTTCCCTTTTAAAGGCAGATTTACAGCATAACATCTGATCTCATACACTTGTCACCATGATACTCTCCAAAGGCCCGGAAGACAATGGATCCTTCCAAGTTAAGCAAAAGAATGAATGTTTGCAGACTGGGTGTCTGAATCCACATGTGGGGGGATTGCTAAACACAGGCAGACTCTCAGCTCACAGTCTCCCCAGCACACAGTGGGCTGTTTACAGCCTTCTTTCACAGCTTGCAGCAGCACATCTTTAATTACTAGTGAAGAATCTCGCCTTTAATTGTAGTTGAAAAAATAAGTCTCTTTGTGGACCACGCAACAGGCTCACTCTCAAGTGGGTTGAGCCACAATTGTAATTGGAACATAAAGAAACAAGGACAAATGACCAAGCAGTTAATTAGCTCTGCAGTTTCAGTTAAATGCTACTTTGGCTTTTCAGTCATGGAAAAATCACCATTCCCAAGAGCATGGGTGAAACTCTCTGGACAGCTGCTGGAAAAGCCAGTCCGCAGGGGTCACCTAGAGCATTGCAACTGCAAAAGCTAAGCATGGTGAAGTCAGGTAAAGCTGGCTGGAAGCCATCAATTCGCTACAGCGTGAGAACTTCCTCATGTTGGTCCCATGACAACTTACCTGATGCAAGTCAAGACCAGAGAGTTGCCCTGTCTAAGCCACATGTTCCTACCCTGTGCCTCTCTGCTCCTCCAACGGGATGAAATTGATCAGGGGAGGCCAGACAGGAGCCAGGGCCAGGACCATGCTGGGGAGAGAGGAGCACAGGAACCCTACTTAGGTCCAACCACAGCAGAACCAGTGCCTTAATAAGTATGTACTGAACAATCTGGGCTCTGGCCTACCTCAAACATTACAACAATTGAAGTGATTTACAGTAGACTGAAAAGCCTGTCACGTCCCTTGACAGAAAACTTAGGGTTGAAAACATCTGGATCTGATTAGCAGCCATCAGCCTAGGGCTCACAAAAGCCATGGCTCAGGCCTAGAACCCCATTAACATCTGGATTTGGAGACAATTTCACCAAGCAAGTAGTACTTCCTTCTGTGTTAGCTAGTTCTCGAGTTCTTTGATTTGGGCTTCTGCCTTATTTTCATAATTTCTCTGAAATTAACGTACCACAGTTTGTTTTTATTTGTAAGACTAATGTTCTGATACAGTCTCAGTACTCAGACCGTTTCAAATAGAGCAACTCTGCTCATGCTTAAATAATAAAACCAGGAGACCTGACAATACTAAACACCCTTTAGGTAGCTATAAGCAGGTTTATCTACTGTTCATCTCAGTGTAAATATTCTCAAAACAAAATTAGGGAATAAATGACTGTTCCAAATTGTTCCAAGTCCTTTCTGCCATAAATTGCTTTTCCAGCAGCTGTAGTCTGGGAGTGGGGGGGACCACGGGTCTTGGAGATATCTGGCTTCATTCACCATTCACTCTTAAATGGTGTAACAGTTTTATGGCCTTTCCTTAATGATCACCCATTGTGTAATGGATTGCCAATCAAGGATCACTTAATGACAAAACAGAATAATTTAACCCCTATTCAAATGGCAATGCCCAGAATTGCCCACGTAAATGTCTTTACACAACAGAAAGTTTTTCAGCTGAATGAGGTAAATAACATTAACAAGCTATTATCCCCTAGCTCTTCCTCGCCAGTTACAAAAGACCGACCTTTGAACTTTGAACTTTTTCTTTGACTGATCGTGACCATTATAACATTTGTGTTAGTCATTTAAAACTGCAGGTGTAGCCACTTAGAATACCTAATAAAATGTGTAGGCTTCAAGGGAGGAGAAACTCGGGCTCACAGGAACTAAACTGCAAGAATTAGCAAGGCCATTTCAAAAGGATTAATGTCCCGTAATTGTCCCGCAGCAATGAGGGGCCTGACACAGCAGTGGCTTTGCTGCCCGTGTCCCAGCACGGCAGCTCCTGGCAGTCCGAGGCAGCGGCCGAAGCTGGACACCCCTGGCAGCAGCAGCCCAGGAGCGCTGGCCTTTGGGAGATGCCTCTCACCAACTGTCTCGTTCTAAGGTCACTTTGGGAAATGTCACTTGGGTTGCTAAATCACACAGATAGGCATAAAAAAATAGTTCCCACTGCACTGATGAATGTACCACCAAGGGACAAGTGTGTAGTGTGCACTGCTAACTTCCCAGCCAGGGAAAGTTGGTGGGATCACTTTATTTAGGTGACTGATCATAAACTTATGAAAAGGATGAAACAAAGGGGCTGAGCATGATGTTAAGAGACACGAACTTATGGGCAGGAGGCCAATAAATATCTGCTCTTTCAGTGGAACAGACTTAGGAAGAGAGAGGAGGTATTTTCAAATCGGATACAACTTCTAAGAATCTACAATAGGCCAATGAACATCCTAGGAGCTCTACAGAAAGTAAAATTAGTGAATACCTTGCTTCCTGTAAACCTCAGCCTGGGGTTTAGTGAACTGACACAGTGTAAGAGGCACCTGCTCTGCACCTCATTCCCTGCCTTTGATTTGAAAGTGAACGAAAAGACAACTTGCAGAGCAAAAGTAACACATGACACAAAGTTGCAGGACAGCAAGGCAAGCACCTTACTTCTTCCACGTGATCTTTACACTTTTTAAAAAAACTGCAACCGATTAAAGGTGTGTGCAAAAATAGGTAGATGTTAATTTTTTTCACCAAAAGTGAATTTAAAAGGTAAATCAGTACAACACAACCACTTATTGGAACCAGATTTTAAATTTGTACAGTATTTATAAGAATTTTGGAATTATAAACCTATACTGTTTTAAATTTTTTTTTTGCCATCATTTCTACTGATGCCTCACAAAACCAGGTTGACCCCATCAGAAAAGTCTCACAGATCTGCTCTCTTGAGTAGTTCCTATAGTCACATGCATATAAATACTACAAAAACAAACAAAAAGAAAAAACCCAACCAACAAAACCAGACTTCGTACCTAACAGCCAACCAGATAAGTACTCAAGACCTACTCATGGGGCCTTAAGCCAGAAGCAGAGCTGATGTTCCTGTCTTAGTACATAAACACCCAGAAATTCAAATTAAACCATCTGTCTGTAATGCCAGAATGGATGGCCCACAGATCCAAATAGGGATCAGCAGACCCATCCATTTCAGTCATTGCATTAAACAAAGAACAAGTCAAGGATGTCTAAAAGTCTATGAATCCTCAGCAGGTTAGCCGAATGAGATGGTCTTTATCATGAAAGAAGACACAAATCCACCTCCATGGTAAACAGATTTCTGGCAAGTTCAGTAGAGATGATAAAGGAAGAAGGAAAGATATGGGTTTTTTTCTGAGAAGAAGCTGGATGTGCATTCCTAGGCACATCCCTGCCTCTGCTCTTCCTCTGCAAGGATAAAAATATTGCAGCATTAGAGCTACCTGGACAGCTGAGCCAGAAACAACTTCCACCCAGAATCCCCCAGTTGCAATCCAGTTAGCAAATCTGGACCTAATACATCACATTCCTTGATGAAGAGAATGGGAGCAAAAGCTGCAATACAATTCCAGTGTTGACTGCTTCAAGGCCAGGTATCCACCTCCAGCAAGGAATGGAATCCCACTGCCACTGTTTTCTTCCCAATTTTCATTAACTTTCTTGTGTTAAACATAAAACACACCCACACACTGTACCAGAAATAATTACGTGCCACACAGAATAGGTTAGGGATGCTTGAAATAATTGCCTACAGTGTCCCTGACATGAGCAGCAAATGGCTGAGGGAGAACAAAGGAAGTTTATAAAGAAATCTACGCATATTCTAGAGGCTGACATCACTTCACATGTCAGTTTTGCAATAGGTATGTTGGACATAACAATATACACTGCTTGTACATTGAAGTACTTTCTTTGAGGCCAAAGAATCAAAAGAGAAGTTTAGGGAAATACCAAATATTCAAAACCACTGAAAGCCCCCAACTTTGCTATGAGATGGGCACCAACCACACTTCTAGTAGGGCTCTCTCTACTTTCCCAGCATCCCTGTTACAGGTTACTTGAACTGCCTGGTGTCAGCCACAACCCCTGACCCGTGTGATGCTCCAGCTTGCTAGGGGTGAAGGCACACACATATCGTCGCATAGGGATCTGACATGGTCTTATCTCAGGCCTTTTGCCGTTGACATTTGTCACCGGTTCAAAACTTATTATAGCCACCATCTCCGCTTAAATTTACAGTTACATTTTAATTAATGGGGGAAAATGTGTTTATCTCCTCCGAGCAGTGCCTGGCTTCCAAGCGTTTGTTATCTCCGGTGTGAAATTTAGGCTGACAAGAATCAGCCCTTCCCACGCCGCAGCTCCGCGCCGGCGGCCGGGTGGGGCCGGGAGCGGCTGCGGGAGCGGGGCCGGGAGCTGCTGCCTGCCCGAGCCCTGCTCACACGAGTGTGCAGAGCACATCTGCCTGGGCTCTGGCAGCTGGGGCCGTGTGACCAATTCAGCGTCAGAGAGTGAAATTAACGGTAAAGAGTTTAATTGTGAGTAAACAATACCGCATTACGGAGCGGTAAACACAGCAGCAGGGACTGAAGGGCCGAGCATTCAATCACAGATGTGGCCGCTTCGGTGCTTTCACTAACGATCTCCCTCCCCGTCTGTACCGTCCGAGCGGGCTTTCGGCGCTGTCGGTCATCTACAGCCGCTGCCCCTCCCTCCTGCCCCTCCCGGCCGTGCGGATGCCCCAGGTGGGTGCGGGCTGCCCGAGCCACTGCGGCTCGACCACTGCTGGGGGAACGAAACACGGCCCACCTCACACACCGAGAGAGGGGCAAACTACGTGAGCAGACAACATCAGGAGCGTGCCAGACACCTCTAATGTTTTTCTTAAATAATAACGTTTTTTTCTTTAAAATTGCCAGCTGACTAAATATGTGCGTCACACCCTCACAAACACATAGGCCTGGGAAGCCTGGGTACAGATGATTTGGGAACAAGGAGCTGGTAGACATGAATAATTACCCAGATTCTGAGTTCCCTTGAACATGTTGTTTCAGCTTATTGGGGGTAAATCTGACGAGCTGTAGCAGTTTCTGCCACGGCCACTGCGCCTTAATTTCCTTCTTCACGAAATAGGAAGAGTTCTGATTCACGTGAGCTGAAGGCTGTGGGGATTATCTACAGATCCTGTGAAATGGTAAAAGACACACACCAGCTGAATAAAGTTTATGAGGGAAGATACTGAATTCTTGTTCATCATTTTGTTTCTTTCTTTTCCCTTCACTCCCATTCTCATTGCTTATTGATTTTTATTTCCAGCTGACATACGAGCGACAGCCTACATTAAGACAACAGCAACTGAAGCATCAGGAAAGTCAACATCGCTATATACCATTAAGAAATCTGCTGTTTGATGATGCACATTTACCACTCCAAGCAGTGCCTTAGGGAGATACAACCACTTCTGAAGGGGGACTAGTACTAGGTGGGTGGGCTTCAAAAAAACACTGCTCTGCATGATGTCCAGTAGGAGAATCCCTTTCAAAAACAGTGAGATGGATGAGCTGTCATCAACCCACTTCATTCCCTGCTTTGCAGGACGCTCATAAAATGGGCAAAGGACAGTTCTTGTTTGTTCAACACACGATAAAAATGCACAAAAGATGATTGACATGAAGAAACTGCAAGCGTGGTAAACTAAACATATGCTTCTGGAAGCACTGATCTACTAGAATAACTCAGTCGTGTGTATCCTCTAGTTGCTGAAAGACTAACCACCACTTTAAAACAATTGAAATCCCTATATATTGTGAGTATAAGCTCTTAATTAATTTGCCATATTACATGTATCAACAGCTAGACAGAAATGGAGCTTAACAGCAATTTATCTTCAATCAGGTTTTGAAGCCAACACAAATATTTCTTCATTTCACCCTGCTTTTGACTCACTATGCAAGTAGAAGCAAAAGGGCCCAAACCACTGCTGACATTAACATCATAAAAGGTGTAACCTGGCTTAAATCAGTGCCATTGACTCTTCTTGTGCCAGCGATGAACTGGGATCTCTGCCTTCACTTGTGACACTCTGCAATTAAGAGAATTTGATGTAAGAATAACTATGAATGTACTCATGAGACTCTCACCCTTTCATGAAGTGTCACAGGCAACAGGCTTGCATGGTCCCAAGGCTGCATTATGATTGCTAGGCAGAGACATTCCCCCTTACCTGCTAATGGAAAATCAACTGTGCTCTCTAACAAACACACGTGCACTGTACAAACCCTGCATAGAGGTTTCCACCGAGGTGCTCCCACTTCTCTTGAACCCACAGTGGAACAGGAGTGTCTGCTCTGGGCTGACAGCAGCTCCTTCCCACGATGTAATCCGTGGAAGGAGCACATCTCCTGCTGGGCTTCTCCATGCATAGGATACACTCATTAAAGCTACTAGAGGTGCAACTGAACAGAAAGGATTAAAAACAAAACAGAAACAGGCGCAAACTACAATAACACCCCTTCACACACACATACACACCAAAAACAAAGTAAAAAAAAATAAATAAAAAGAGGAACATGTGCAGGAATAAAGGATTCTCCTGCCTTTTCTGTCCAGGCTTTTCTGTTGAGATTTTCACCAAGAACATTACCAGGGGTTTGTGCTGATGAACACAGGCACCACATACTTTGACTTGGCCATCTCATTAGCTTTATACCACCAGGGCTCTTAGCCTAGGCTTGACTTGAGCAGGTAAACGAGGAGGAATTTCCTCTAGCTTTTGCCATTCAGCTCCATACAAATACTAATAAGGCAACTCTCCAAAATCCAGATGCTCACACCTGAGGAATGGTTACAGAAGCACAGCCATCTTCAACAGACTCAAGTGAAAGGAGAGACAACCTTGCTGAGACAGCTGGTCCATATTTGTATTCTCCAGTTTATTTAGTCTCCCTCTGATTATTTCATTAGCTCTTCACTTTTTTAATGAGTATAATCCCACAACTCCCCAAGCATGCACACTACACAGCCTGTCCCTGGAAATTAACTCCCTCTGCCTTTTATAAAGCTCCCTCACAAACAGACTGCTCCGCACTGTACACACATATCCATGTAACTAACACAATTTGCCAATTTGCCAAAGGGTAAAAAACTCTAAGCTCCCTTTATTTGTCTTGCTGCTGAGTGATCTCAGCCCCAGTGACTAAGAGTCAAGCAGCGAGCTGTGGGGAGATGCCATGCTGCAGCTAAACTCACCTCAGCTGCAAGCAGCAGAGCTGCCATCTTGCTAATCAGCTTTAATTTAGCTGTCTCACAGCTTCATAAGTAAATAAAGACTTACTTAGTGTCAGAAATATCAGTATTTAACCGTAGAGTTAAGAAAGTATGGTAATTAAAAGAGTGCCACAAGTCACAGCTCTGTGCAATCCTAACAGATTGTAGGGTTTGCCTTTTTGAACCTCTCAGCACGTTTAGAAACTTGAGTAAAACAACAAAAGGTGTTAATAGCTTTAAGGGGAGCACCATGCTGATAGATTACCCATTATGGCTATCCACTCACAGCGAAATGGCAAATAGGTTTGATCAATTCGATTTTAATGTAAAGTGGAACTTGAAAAAAACAGCAATGAGCAAAGAGAAGACCTTTTGTTGCTAATGTGTCTGAAAAAAAGCACTTAATTGAGGTCATAATAATATTAGCAGTTATATACCATCAATAATTCAGCCTTATTTATTTCTACATGGTAAAGTTCTGTCAAACAGGAATCGTTCAGGCTTTGTTATACATGTTAACATGAAGCTAGCTGTTGGATGATTGGTATATATTTCACCAGCTGCTCAAAACTGCGGGATAGCAAGAACTAATGATATTCTTTCTTGGTCCTTGCATTACACAATAGTTAATTTGCTTCATGCAGAAATATACGTTACAAATATAATAGTCCCACATAAAGTATGCATAATAAAAAAAGCATTATATCTGAAACAGTGACTGACTAATCTTGCCTGAGCTATCTGTCATATGGAAAACAATTTCAATTCCTGCATGATTTAGTACTCCTACAGCAGGAGAAACATAAATTCTGCCTTTTCACACAGTTCTAGTCACCTGTGATTAGTTATCTTTAAAAAATCTAAATGAACGTATAATTGTACAATTATAGATGCAAACTCCAGTGTTAAAATTTAAAATGTATTAGTCTCGTAAAATGGCTCATTAATCTCTGGGTCTTAAAGGACATACTTGTCCAGTAATGAGCCAAATGCAGGAAATGTGTGTGGTGGTGGATGGGGGAATTTTACCTCATAAGTATATATATATATTTTAAACTTAGAATAATTTTATTCCTGTAAAATCTGTTTACCAAACACAAAGAAGTTGTCAGTGACAAAGTCAGTTGTAGTTCTCTGGTCATTAACTATGGAAATAAGCTGTTTTGAAGAGATTAGTTTTTCCTTATTCACGATATTCATGGATTTATAACAGCTATATAATTACTGACTGGATCTGCAACCAGAAAGGTTGGGCAGGAATACTGATCTCTCCCCGTCTGCTAATGACCACTTCTCCGCTGCGCTGATGGAAGGAAGCCTTCTATTAGATTTTTACCACCTTCCTTAAGGAGAAAGGAAAAAAAAAAAAAAAAAAGGAGGAAGGGAAAAAAAAAGGAAAAGAAAGCTCATAGGGGCACCTGTGAAAAACAAAAGTATCCCACTTAGAGACTGTCAGGCAGCGTTTGGTGCGGACAGTTCGGGAGCCCAAATCCAGGGGCGGAGCGCGGGGCAGGGCTCGGGGGCAGCGGCGAGCGAGCGCCGGGGGGTGATGGATATGGATGCGATCCCTGAGCGGGGGGAGCCGGCGGCCCCTCCGGGAGCTAATCCACTTGGCAGCAGTGAGATGGCTCCTTGAAGGAGCTAAAGTAGACTGACACAATGGCCTGCGAGGCATTAAAATGTAGGAATTAAAAACTGTTAAATTGCACAGAGGGATCCTTAACCTCAGCCCTTTGGCAATACAGTGATGTTTCCTCCCTTTTCTTCTCCCTCGCCTCTTCTTGAAAGTGCCATACACAGTAGATTTTCTTTTTTTTTTTTTTTTTTTTTTTTTTTTTTTTTTCCCAAATGCCTCACTCATCAGACCACACTAACACTGGATGCTAGTTCCCTGCCTACACAAACCCTGTTAATGATGGGAATAAAGCATCGGAAAGAGTGCCTCGAAAAATAACTTTGTCTTCTCCTGGCTGCTCCTAAAACAGCCATCACTCAAAAGCACAGCTGGATTCATATATCCGGATCTTTGGGTCCTGCAGATGTAAGAGCTCCAGATAAGCCTTCCTCTGCAACTGGGGCTGTGCAGAATCCCTGCACCACCTGAATGAGGAAGGTGAGGCTCTGTGTTGTTTAAATCGACAAGCAAATGTTCGAAACGATTTTAAACTGAGGACAATTATGGTTTGCCCTGGAGCTTAAATGGATGTGGGCTTTTAAAATTTTTTTGCCTTTTTTTTTCCTTTTTCCTTCCGTGAAACACAAGTTATCCTGAGGCTCAACAAACTGACATGTGGTTCCTGACAATAATAGGGTATCACTCAGCCACTTTGTAGAGAGCTGCCAAAAGAGACGACTCTTCTTCCCTAGCTGGTGGGTTGGTTTGGGGTTTTTGTTGTTTTTAAACAGCGTGACATTTTAAAAGTTATTAGAGCATTAATACTGCTTTTTAATGAATAAAGCTTTATAAAACTACTGATATGGAATTAACATAAGTTTACCTCTGAATGCAAGTCTCTTTCTCTTTCTATTTTACTATCCATTACTTCATTAAATCAACACTGAAAAAGACTAGCCTTGCCAAATTTCTCACTGCACATTCCACTGTTTGCCCATGACAGTATTTGAATGTGCTTATTATTTCTAGTAAAGCCCTTATCATTTTCACTGTGAAATTTAAATCACCCTGATCCAACTCTTCTTAGCTAAAGTCAGCTTTATCAACCACAAGAGATGTGGGATTTTAAAAAGATCTGAGTAAATTCACATTGTTTGGATAAACTCATTCAGGGGGTTCAGCAAATGAAAGCTGAAATAGATATGTATTCCAAGGAGGTTATGGACTGCTCAAAACCAAAGAAGTTAAAGCATAATTAAAAAAAGAAAAAAAGTTAATAGCATCAGTATCTTTTTAATGAGGGCATTCACAGACCAGATTCTGATTTGGTATTTCTGTGCCTCCACAATAATTCAAGGGAAAAGCAAAAAAAAAAAAAAAAAAAAAAAAAAAAAAAAAAACCAAAAATATAAAAATGTTTAAACAAAGATTTTTTTTTT
>VZTH01018488.1:16114-66313 GCA_013397815.1 Aleadryas rufinucha | reverse complement strand
TTTTTTTTTTTTTTACAATCCGCTCTGCTATGTTATCTGGTCAGTGTTGTGCTATCAAAAAATGTTAAGGGCTGCATTTATGCATTATCCCACAATTTAAGTAACTGTGTATCATGTATATTTAAAACCATCTCTCTGTAGTTTTAATTATCTCAGTCTGCAGGGACAAAACGCAGCTCCCATGCCTGAGACCGAAATGAAAGTGCTGCACGCTGACAGCTAAGATGTCTGTCCTAGCTTGTTGAGATTTCCTGTAAAATTTGCATTGAAAAGGCAGCTTTAAATATACTTAAAATAAAAAGAGCATTTGCATCTAATTTGCTACACTTGCAGTATTAAAGTTTTATCTGAATAAAGACATGTCAAATGGATTTATATAGTTAAGCTGATAGCTTTTAAAGTCAACACAGTAACATCAGCTAAATTCAACAAAGTAATGGCAGCAGCTAATGGCATTTATTAGTTTATCATCATTTACTTAAAAACCATAACGCAGATCATTTTATTTTCACATTACTGTTTGTGATTCTTTGACTCAGTTTGTATTGATTCCACAAATTATGGCAGAAACTGACATTTATCTAACAGAGTTTTCCAAGCTATAAATGTTGGCTTTAGTGGGAAGCAATTGAACACTTGCCACACAATGGTTTGAGCCATGTTAGAAACAACCATCTTCAAATAAACACATTTGGCAACCATTTTAAAATACGATTGTTGCTTGTCTGATAATGACAGAAGGGTTTTTGTTACTGATAAAGCTCTTATTACAAACCACTGCCTATGTAATCTACAGCTTGATCACACAGAGTGCTAAGCACGCTCACCCAACCCAGCAAAGAGCTGAAGCATTAAGCTTTGTTTTGAAGATATGCATAATAACAAGCAAATCTTTTTACAGTACTTCTCTTCTGCAGACGTCAAAGAACTTCACAAAAGAGATCATCACTGTTTACACAGGAGGAAACTGAGGCTGAGAGAATCCAAATCACACCCAGTGCCGCATTGGGAGCTGATGATATGAGTCCCAGTTTCGCACACCATGTTTTACTGCCACCTTACCCTCCTGACTTCAGAGTGTCATCATCACTTGCCCACACTTCAGTGGAGCTACCTGCCAAAGGTACACGCTTATGATAAATATTGTTGAAGGGCCCAGAATGTTACATAACAGTTTTTTGACTCTAAATCCATGGTAAAAAACAGGGTTTATGCATTGTACTCTCAATTCTGCCATAGCTGCCTTTTTGCCCCCTCTTTTTAGCAATAATTGATGAAGCCTAAAAATTTACCATGAACTGCTGAGCAATATTTTATTGCCACCCTAAAAATTAGGCATACACATATCTTGGTTTGTAAATATTATGGGTACGGACACCTACATTTCAACATTCAGTTTTACAACTGCATGTGAAAATGACATCAAAAGTTTCCAATCATGAGATCTACTCTCCTCCTTGGTGACATCTATGCCTGTTCTTCAGTGGAAGAAAAAAAATCCAGCTGAGCTGGAGATAGGATTTATTTTCACAACTATGCATGGAGGTCAACATTCTTGCTAACAGGAGGCCCATGTCTAATTCCCCATGTCATATCCTAAACCTTTAATTCCAAAGAATCACCAGCTTCTCTCTTTTTTTCTCTTTATTTTTTGGGGGTTTTTTGGTTCAGTAGTTTTTTGGGTGGTTTTTGGTGGTGTTGTTCAGTTTGGTTTGGTTTTTTGGTTTGGTGGGGGTTTTTTTTGTTTGTTTTTTTTTTGTAGCAGACCATATTCCCAAGAAAAGTGACAATCACAAGTCACATTTGGCAAGAATTTGAAATGATCATGCTTTGTTTCATGCCATTTATTATAATTCTCCCACAGCAATGGGCTTTGTTCTACTGTGTCCTCACCCTGAACTCTGGCTTTTATTTCAGCACACATTTGTAATTCCCTATCCCTGGGCTGAAGAGCACAAACCTCTGGCTCACCAGAACAGCCTGAGACAGCTGGAGCAATGGTTTCTGAGGCATACCCATCCTTCTTGAATCACCACCTCACAGCTGGCCAACTTTCTTATGTGTAAGTGCTGGATCAGGCAAGAAGGAGAAAGAAGGAACTAAAAACTGTATTGACTTTCACTTGGAGCCCCAGTCTGACCTCATTCGATTCAACAGGAATTCTGTTCTGATTTAAACAGTGGCTGGATCAAGTATGCATAAAGTTTTATTTTATTGAAGATTACTTGTGAAAAACTGCTGCAAAAATTTAGTGGGGGAAAAAAAATTAAGTACAAACTTTATCTATTTTGCTGTATAGGCTCTGTTCCTTCAGCTCAAGGAACAGAGTTGTAACCTACTAAAAATGCACACATTTTACAGCTATTTCAGTCATGCTGGACAGAATGACAACCCCAGAAGTTTCCATTGTGCCACAGAGACATGATGTGTTCTCCTAGGGACTGGAGGGGAGACAATGCCTCTAGCAAGACACCCCCAGAGAGGAATATTATGACTCAAGTGTTCTGAAAAAAAAGCCCAGAACCAGGTAGCTACAGCACTGCAAGCAGCATCACTGTTTAAGAAGTAGAGCAGCTTAAAGGAGGAGAGAGAGTTCTATTCAAAGTCAGAGAGAAAAAACCAGACTCTTGGTTTCCATCCAAATGCAAATAGAAAGCCAACATTGCAGCTGAAGAACTGGTTCCTGTCAGCTCCACCTGAGGAACAGGACATTCTGCACAGTAGTAGTTAGAGCCTCCAGATGGCTTTCAGGTACAGCCCCTAAGCAGTTCAGTTTGACCTGAAAACCCCAGGGCATGGGAGAAGTTTCCCATCCCTGATCACAGACACCGGCTGGAGGAATTCCCCTGAGCACAGATCCCTCTAGAGTAACACAAAGCACACAGCAAGCTCACTAGGTTCAGGTCATTTCAGTTGCACCTCACTATGTTATGGGGAGTTTTCCTTTTTATTTGAATTGTCTTATACTTCAGACAGCTCATTCCTAACTTGTGCTAGCAATAACCATTCTCCACTTTCATTCTCCCCCACTGAGACCCTTCCTATCCCACACAGGAATGAAACAACAGCACTCCAGCTGGTGTCTATATGGTAGCAGGCAGGAAAATGTCAGCCAGATACAGGGCCACATCCTCAACCGATGCAAATTATCCTAACTTCATTTACTCCAGTGGAGCTCTTGGTGTTTTCTATCAGATAAGGATGTGGACTTAAGCATTAATCATGTGCAGAGAGAAAACCCATCATTTCAGGCTTCATTATGAAACAAGTGCTACATTAGCACTGAGCATGGAAAATCTCAGAATTTCTCTTTAATGATCTTGAAGATTATGTGCAGCAGGAAAGAAGAAGTGGAAAATCTGTCATAAATATCACTGAATATTTTTAATATAGCTGAAAGCTAGGCTTTCTTTAACAATCTTGCTTGAAAAAAAAAATCTAGAGACTACTCATTAACTAGAAGCAAGGGGATTGGTTTGTCATTATACTATGTCTGTAAGACAGCACACAATGTAAAGGCAAAGTTCTCAGGCCCAGAGACAGCAGAAACTAGGAAAAAGAGTGGATAGGCAAGCACAGCTATTTTAAAATATAGTATGTGTAAGTATGGAAATAACTGTAAAAAACTCAGGATGCACTTATTAAGTATTGTCTGTTGCAGCCTGTTCTTTTCTCAGCCTCGGCAACCCTTTTAGTCACTACACATCATCTGATGGCACCAGGAAATACCTGTGATGGGGACTTGCTTTCCAGCATCTCTAGTGACAGCTGCAGACAGGTTACACGAGTGGAGGCTGCAGTGGACTCCCCTGCTCCCTGGTCCTGTGTAGTAGGTGCACAGAACACCGTAATTCTAGGCAGGCATCAGAGGCTGCTGCTTGAATTGACTGTTACTTTAACTTTACAATGAAAGAAAACATTCCCCAAGCCAACCTTTTCCAAGCCCCGGTCTATGGGCAAGCACTACCCCAGTCTGCTCCAGTTCATGTGCATCTCCCACACCTGAGGTTGGCTTAGGCTTGAAGAAACCCTCTAACACCATCCATCCTGACCTCAGAACAAGAGGCAGAGTCCCATTTCCTACCAAAGCAGCCATGGAAATGGAAGATGTTACAGCTCTGTGCACTGTCTCAGCAGGCTCTTATGAGTCTAAGGCATACTGACAAAAAACCTTGAGAAGGGTCCATGTAATGAAAATAATGTTTGACAGGAGGACATAAAGAGCTAGTCAAGAAGGTTGTAGCTGTGATAGTGTTTCTACAAGGAGATGAACTTACTTCCTTAGATGGTTGTGTGAAGTAAAAGCATCTTCTCTCTTTCACAGGAACTGGAATTCTATTAATTACATGTTATTTGCTAAAAAGAAAGAAACAAAAAATGTGGTTGAATATTGTCTTCTATGGTAGAGGAACTAAGCCAGCATGTAGGGCTGCATTTCACTGAAGTTTTTAACAGAATGAATACCCCAGAAGGCTTCACTTGAAGAAAGGAACTGTCAAGTACTACAGCCTTTATAAAAATTACCAGGTTACTTTGAATGTGTTTGGGTGATGGTTACAAGAGTTTTTTGCTTGGCTAAATTTTATTACACTCTCTAATCATGCTGCCAAATATAATTTCATTTGCTCTTGTCTACAAAAAAATCTTAGTGTCTCTATTTCCACAAAACTATATCCACCTTGTATTCTTATCCCACAGAAATCTTTGAATTTAGGAAAAACAGCCCTTTTTTCTTTCTTTCTTTCCCTTATAGACTTTTAATGACAAGTTTGCCCTCTTTTTGGAGTCAAACTTTTGCCAAACAAAAAAAACCAAACCTCAACAACAAAACCTTTTTGAGAAAGAAAGGAATGAATATGCAAACTACACAATTACAAATAGACAAATAGGAAGAATAAAAATAGAACAGTAATTAAAATATTACCATTTAGTTTATGGACTGATTTCATGCTCCCCTTCTCCAGTCTTTCATTTAGAGTTGGAGGGAGCAGCAGAAATCCCTTGGTCTCAGCTGCTAAACCAGTAAGGCCTAAGACTTACAAAGAAAGTCAGTTCTACCCATGCATGGCCTGTGAGCTTCCATGTATGCGTTTACTGAAGAATGGCTCCCACACAGCCATTACATTGCATTTTTTAATACCAAAAATTCAGGTCCTGAGAAACTGTTTTATTCACTTATCATCAAATAATGCACCAAGTTGAAAAAACTATCTTCAGTAATCTGCTAATCAGTCTTTCCTACTAAGGTCTATTCTATTGTCTGCATTTGAGATAATGAATATTAAAATTGCACAATTCATCCCACAGGGCGTTTTTCAAATTATACAGAGCACAATAGAATCCATTTTCCTGCTGTTGAAATTCCGCCTTCTTCAGGGTGGAAACACAGGAGATATGGATGAGTGGAACATAACACTGTGCAGCAAAGAGGGGAGGAGAAACCCACGCCAAATATAGCAGGGCAATCCTTTAATCCTACAGAAAAACGAAAAGGTTCTCGGATCTTTGCAGCCTAACTTGGTATCATCAGGCACTGTGCACAAAATCAACCACGTCTGTGCATAACCCACGGGTGGCCAGATGTGTGCAAAGAGAGCAGGTTGGGTAAGGGGTGCCAAGATCAGCATGCAGGTTCCTGAGCCTCACACATGTACTTGATATATGTGCAGGACAGGAAGGGCTGTCTTATATGAAGAGAACAAGCACATACTGGCACGTGCAGGTCCAGAAGTCAACCCTCCCCCTAAATTGCAGAGTACAGCCCCGCAGAGGTGAAAGGCAGCATCAGCCTGGCTGGGTGCTGAGCAGGTATCCCAAAACGTCTGTTCTCCAGAAACAAGTGAACAACACAAGGTTTCACTGTAGTTTGGTTCTATAATAACATTGTTTCCATTTATAAAATAATAATTATTTAGAATGGCAAAAATAAAGACAGGAAATTTGAACAGAACTTTTGAAAGTAACCTCTAAAGGGCAAAACTTTTGGTGGGTTTGGTGAGAGAAAAGGCCCAGACTGTAGGTGTTTTCAAAGGTTTTAAAAACTTTACCTCAAGAAACTTCCAGCTCCCGAATCAAACAGAAACTCTTTTCCAAAAACCTATCCTGAGCTGCTTGTTCATTTATAGTTGGATAGATAGAATACTTAGCTCACATTTCTGTGCTCTTTTCAGACCAGAAGAGAACCTCCTACATTTCATCCAAAAACCAAAACCAGAAGCTGCTGTGGTGGGGCAGGCACAGAGGCTAAGACCATACTCTGCAGCTTCAATGGTAGCTCAGCATCCCCTTCCCTCTCATCCGGAACTTCTCTGGCCTGGCAAAAACGGGCTTTTTAAAAGAAGTGGAAAAATGCAGTTTATCGTGTTAACATCCCTCCTTCTTTAAGATATACTGTACAGGTCATAACTTATCCTTTTTAATAAAAAAGAAATAAATTTACCTTTTGAGTGTCATTTCTGACCACTGCTGCCCCTTTTCTAAAGCCACAGGGCTTCACAGTAGACAGCCTGATGGAATTCCAGTTCACAGCTTAATTTTTCTCCTGATAAAAGAGACAAAAAGTTTCTTTCAGTAAAAATAAAATTTAATATGGTCCGCAAATTTGATATATTGTAACCTCCGACCTCAGCTTAATTGTTCACAAAGGGCTAACAGTACCCCTGGCAAGTAAATGACTTCTACAGAGTGTTGCAACTCTGATAGCTGAAGAGAAGGGGAGCAGCAGTCTGACAGATAATCAAAATTTTTAATGTGAACCATAGTGAGAGAGGTTATTCAGAGCACAGTCAGACTGTAGGAGCCTTCTGCAGCTGCCATAGTAGCTCCTTAGGATGAGAAATGCTTAAACATCATCCTCACTCAACTTCGTTAAGTGTTGCTGCTGTTAGTCACCGACCAATTGGAGTCTGACACTTTACAGCAGCAGGCAGCAACGATCTGGGACCTGCACAGACAGAAACATGCTACTTAAATTTCTATGAGGCCAAAGCTGCCCCAGTCCTGTGGCCCTCAAGAGCTTTTCTTAGAGTCTGACAAGGAACCAAGGAAAAGAGTGTGAAGGCAAAAAGAAAAGAGTGATGCAAACACACCCAACACTGGCCCATGGAGGCTGACCTTTTAAAGGCTACTGCAGAGAGCAGGATTTTAGTGAGGCAGCTGAGTCTCCCACAGCTCATACCGGTTTGCAAAGGGCCGTAAAGGATAAGGCAAAGGCTAGGCAGAAGAGACCAAGGGGGAAGAAGTGATGTTTGTCCTGGCTGTTTTGATTTGAGAAAATAGGAAAAGACCAAATCTGTCCCCGACTCTCCTCACCACGTGCTGTCCTGATGACGTCTACAGAGACCTATGTGGACTCAGAGCTGGTGTGCAGAGAATGAATCCAGAGCTGAAGGGACCATATCACCAAACAGGTCCTTATATCCTTTTTCTACTGGAAGCACACAAAATAAATTACTCTATGGCTGGGAGGACAGCATGACCCATAAGCTGCTTTACCTCGTTGTCTTTATTATATTGGACAAAAGCAGGAAAATCACGTAGCTATCCCCACAGATTTGGTTGCTAAAGGAAAGATGGGTCAGGGGCCTACACAGGTGAGCAAACGCTCCCCTGCACAGTCTAAAGCATTCTAGTTGCTCCAGGATATTGAGAAGCCAGCAGCAACAAAAAGCATTTATTTTCTCACTGTTAATCTGGGTAACACTTTACAGGAATACAACACAATAAATGAGCATACTGAATAAAAATACAATACAGTGTGCAAACACGTCTCTACAGAGAGGGCACTTGCCAAAGTGCTGACTGTATGCATACATTTACACCTTACCAGGCACAGGTAAGATGTACTTACACTGAGAGAGCTGAATGCAATCTCTTCCTTCCCCTCCTGATTCAGTGTGGGGTCAACAACATCAAACAGCTCCCACAGAGAGCACTTGCAGCCCCCCCGAGACCACCAACCATTGCATTTGTCCTGGCAACTGTCGCTCACCCTCAGGGTATGCTCCCCAGTGGGCTGCCACTCATGGGCTGAGGCTGCAGCACAAAGGAACCCAAACTGTGTTCCACCAGGAAAAGGAATTATAAACCTGCCAGCTGAGAGCAGAAATGCTTGATGCCTCCTTCCCAAAACATGGAAGGCAACAGCAACCTCCGTGCTGCCCTGCACAGACACTCCCCAAGCCATGTAAGAGTCCATCCCCTGTGGGATCACCCTTGTGAGCACACACCCGAGGAGCAGCAGCACCACCTCAGCACACCAACTCTGCTACGTACCACTGACAATCGCGTTTGGCTTCCAGACAGGTAAAAAGGACAGTGAAAACTATACCTGTCTTCTTGCTGGTGAAAGGCAGCTGAGCTACCCACATGTGCAAGCCAAAGGAAAAGAACATTTCCAGATCAGAAGGTGTCTGCAGCTCAACAGAGCCAAAATCACCAGCCTCTTGCTAAATTAGGGATGCTGATATATCCAGCAGCAGCCACTAGTCATGTTAGCTGTCTCAGTGTCACTGGAAAGCAACTACCAAAGCCTTTAGAAGTTCATATTTCAATTTTAAAGCTGAGGCTATTTTAGCTAATGTCCCCAAGGCAATTGTCTGGTCAAATGTCAGAGTTTATACTGCTAAAGGAAATCACTATGTTTATGAGATCTCTGCAGTTTGGGAACCACATTAAACCCCGTCTGAGTTTCTCAGATTATACTGTGTCGGGGATATCTTTTTTTCCCTGTGTTTGGAACATATCTCAATCTCCTCATATTCCTATGAGCCATTGAAAATATCTCCCTCTGTCATGTTTAAATGAGCTTCATCGCTGTAGGACTTTTCTCCACTAATTCACTTATTAAAAAAGAAAATATCTTTCAATTGATGTTGTTTCTGTATGCTTCTGAGTCTGATATCCTGCAAATTGGTAATTTATTTACTTTTTCATTAGCAAAACACTGCTTGAATTTTGGTATTTTGTGACTAATGCCAGGCTTCAAACTTTAATTTAACTATTTGATGCCCAAGATTCCCCTTCCTCTCTGTCTCTCTGGGCTTATTGGGTTTTTGCCCTACTCACTGCGTTACTGGCAGCAGGGATTGGCTGTTTTGCTTTGGCACAGGCACAGTTCAAGTGTTACCCGTGGCTGCAGAGGAGCTCTGTCAGCTGCCTTCCATACGTGTTTCGCCCTGCCCGTGTTCGTGTGCTGGTTGCACCTCAGAGATTCCCTGGCCATGTAATTTGGTCTAAGGCATCTGGAGTCTTACGTATCCACTCAAGTAATGTGGCTTGAAAGCATTTCTTGATTTGCAGACTTTAAAACCCCATACTTTCTCCACCACTACACTAAAGTGCTTGTTCCTTTGCCAGGCCTGAGTCGTTAAAACTTTTTGCCTTTTTCCCCAGCAGTGGGCTTGTTCTCGGGTTCTTAATGTCTCCTCTAGTTTGGGGTATATACATTTCTGAGTGCCATGACACCTACAAGCTAGCACCAAATTCCATGTACAGCTAATCCCACTGAATTTGTCAGTTCAAAGAGCTTGAGATGCCCAAAAAAACTATGGAAATGTGGTTTTTTAAGTTTGGTCTTGGCAGAAGACTTGGCCAGAGAAGCTGGACTCTTACACTGTATGAAAGCACGGATGATAGACGTAAATGTGAAAGTCCCTATTCCAAGGAGCTTTCTTCCCAAAGCTTTTAACTTACATGCCCTACACTTAATTTTGTTAATATTAAAGGCCACTTCTAGAGCAGCCTGTATTGAAGACTATCCTTTGCAAAACTCAATGTACATAACACACTATCTGATGAAAAGCTACACCTTTAAACACAGAATAGAATGAACTCACTTTTCTGTTTCCAGAAAAGACAGTAGGGTTCCTCTCCTCCATGCTCCAAGTCCCCTGTGTGTGGTTACATGTGGCAGTGACACAGGGCTGCAGCACCCGGCACCCACCCACACACAAGAGCTCCCATCTCTGATACAGGAAAAAGTAAAAGGAGCATTTTAGCAACAAGAGAGTGTGGGCAATAACTTTCACAGAATAGTTTTTCTTCCTATAGTCAAGTTGGTTTTTTTTTTTAGCTTTTTTCTCCTCATGTTTCTGCTAGATTCTCCCCATCTCTGAGGAAGCAACAGGTACCAGATGCTGAGAAGATAGTACTGAGTTAAGCCTGGAAGCTAAATTTTCTGATTATCTTTCATGTAATGAGCATATGTACTTTTTAGATTTATCTAAACAAGTCCCTCCATTTCCTTCTGGTGTTTTTTTTCTTCATATGATTGGCTGACACCCAAGTAGGCAAAGTATTTCAGTGCCTTCCCATTTCTAGGTTCAAATAAAAATTGAAAAAAATAAAAAAAGAAAGAAACAGTGTAAGGTTGATCACACACTTGTCATTAAGTCAAAGCCGGATTCAAGTGTTTGTGTGAGGTAGAATTATCTCATTCTTTTTGTCTGTGTCTTTCTGTGATCTACCAGTCAAGTATGTGATTGGATTTCAGCTCAACAAAACCTTAAATTACACACCTATTGTGCCTGAGCTAAGCCTAGTTTCACAGCACTGGAGAAGGCTCCTCACTGCTCTTTTGGCACTGTTCGATCTGGCTCCTGCTATCATCCGCAGGTTGATGAATGAGTAATAGGATTAGAAAGTCTCATCTCTGAAATGCTATAATTGTCACATTTGGTGAATTGACAAAGGCCTGGGTGATGGAGAGGTGCTCCATAATGTAAAGTCATACATTCAACCTGCCCTCACTGGCCAAGGCTAAGAGAATGGGAGGAATAAAAAGAATCCCTTCAGCTCCCCATTTGTCCAACATACACAGATATCTCACCCTGTAAATTAACCTTCTATGCATCAGTTTGTTGGAAGGCAGAGTGCTCTGCCTCTTAAAGGCTCTTATCTCTCTGCAAGGAAGACAATATACTTGTTGAGTCTTTGGTTAGTGCAGGAGATTAAAAAGTCTAGGAGGGCTAGAGCAGGGGGCAGATTTTCTTGTCTTCCCCAGCAATCTTCAAATCAAAACACCAGGGGAGAGATCTTCCCCCAGGCAAGCAGAAAAGAGCAGCTCAAGCCATGACTCAACAGGTGAGGATCTGAGCCTCTCTATTCATATGAACTGTCTTTCCATCCACCTTCTCAGGGTCAGTAGCACACTGACCCTGGTTCTGACAGAAATTCCACACTTTTCTCTCTGTAGGCCCACCTATATCAGCCAAGATGCATCTGAAAATGGACAAAGTTTCCACTGGCTCCAATTCCAAGTTTCTTTTAAAAGGGTAGATTTCCAAAGAAATTTACAAGCCAGACTTGGGTAGATGTGTTAGTAAGGTCCATTAGGGGCTTACCTGCCCAAATAGCTATGTGAATACAGTATTGAACAGTTAACAGTAGAAAACAAAGAAAGAAAAAATGGGTTTTACTTATCCTTTCTCCTATTTGCTATTTTAACTTCCACTGCTTACAAGCAACGGCAAAACCCCTGTTTTTAAATAGAAGAATGGAGAATTAAAAAAATATAGAGGAGTAGTTCTCTCTTCCGAAGTACCATCAGCACTGCCTCCTCCTGAGAAATGGCTTCATGCCATGCATACAAATTAACACAGAACTTTATTTCTGTTCACCTTTTATTAAAAAAAAAACAGAAGCCAACATCACTTCTGCTGAAAGAATGTGTCCCCAAATGCTCTACAGATGCAGCATGTGAGGTCAACATTCACCATCCCCTTTCTCTGTCAGTGTGAGTTTCACTTTAATTACAAGTGCATGTTTTGCACATTGTAAAACTACCCCTGGCTCTGACCACCATAAGAAAAGGAACATTTAGCTCAGGAAACAGTAGCTGACCCTGTCTGCTCTTTTTCTTCCTTGGCATCAGCTAAGACTATTAACACCTTATGTGTGTTGCCTGTGTGTCCCACATATGTGTGCTCTGCATCCATTTCATGCAGTACCTGCCGTAAGTGCATACTAAAAGCTACCTTCTGGGAATTCTCTGCTTTGTTTGACTCCTCTTCTTGCTGTCTTGCTTAGCTATTGAATTCATCTGCTTGACAGAGAAACCTTTATATGTACTAAAAGCTCTGTCCTTGGAAAGCTGTGACATTAGACTTAAACACATAGAGGCCTTTTTCACCTCCCAGTTCACTTCCTAATTATTCATTCCCAACAGAGGAAATCAGGAGAAACCTCGGCAGCCAATGTAAACATTTTGTAGTGGAAGGCAATTTTTTTTCGCCCCAAGAGCACAGTGTGACCATGATAGTTGAGCTCCTTAGTGAGAAATTGCTCTGGTTTTTGTACAACAGGAAAATGGCAAATAAGATTTTTTTTTTGTGGGAAAGAACTAAAACATAGTAAAACAGATCATCTGATGGTGACTATTTCGCTCTGAGAGTCCTTTGCCAAATAATTTCAGAGAAAAGGTCCAAGTCTCCAATATCTGTTCCACTTACAATTTTCATTTTCTTCCTCCCCAGATCAGAGCAGCTCTCCTATGAGCCTGACTAGTACCTGTAACACAGGATAAGATCACCCAGTAGCTGTTGCTTTAGAGATTTTCTACCTAATGTGGGAGCTGCTCTAAAGAATCACTTTCCACTAGAGCAGTGTGTCCCTGTGGGAGCACCTGCCCCCTTTTCACACACTCAAACTGAGACGGTCACCTTTCAGAGCACTTCGTTATTAATGGCAATAGGTGCCCTGTGCAAATAATTTGCAGAACCAGGGCTACAGCCAATATTTTTCCAGTCTCACTGTAACCTTAACGGCAACACACAATATTGGCCTGCTCCCAGGAACCGTCAGTGGGAAGCTCATACAGCAACAGCCCACCCACTTACTGTTTTCTTAGAGAAAGTTTGCCAGGAGCGATATGCAGCTTGCACCACCTTCCTGAAACGTTTCCACACTCCCTGAGCTTGCGCAGGTCTGCTCCTACCACCACCTCCCATTTCAAACTGCCCTGCTCCACCTCCTTCCACGCAGCCCAATCTTCTCCAATTGCTTCCTTTTTCCTCATCACCTTTTCCTGGCTCCGTGCCTCTCTTCGTGCTGTTCCTAACGCCTGGGACAACCTCTGATTAATGTTCAGCAAACAGCCTCCTCCGCAGATCAGACCACACCCAAGCGTGCTCTGTTTCTCTTACTGGGCATCATTCTGTCTCGTGCCTTCCATCTTTCCAAAGAAGAGGCTCTGACTTGCTTGACAGTGAGCAGCACCTTTGTTTCTTCAAAGCCACATGACAGTTTGTGAGTGTGCCACTCTGCAAGTGCCACCAGAGCTTTGCATGTGAGCAGTCAATGGGACAGTTTATACACAAAATTAGATACTGTCGTCTACAAACAAATGGAAAAGCACAGCATCAACCCAGAGCTGCACTGTGCTTCCATAGTTCTCATGTACCTTTAAATAACTACTGACAAATACCACCATATCACCTGGTAACTACTTGTTTGAGAACTAGGGCCATGATACCAATTCTTCTTCTCCAATTACCCTAGGAGTCACTAACAAGTGGAAATACCCTCCTAGCTCTTTAGTTAAGGAATGAATAACACACTGGCAAATAAGCCACTTTTATGATCTGTAACTGTATATTTTTTTCTGTCAGCCTTTTTTTTTTCCATTTTAATTTATAGGTAAGTTAATTAGCTTGGTTTGGTGCATTATGCCATATATCTGCTACAGTATTTTGTAAAATCCATATTCAGGAATCATTGTCATTGATAACAGAACATCTAAAATAGAACAGATTTCTTTTAGTAATTGAACATGAACAAAATACAGTATAATTTTTACCTGGCTTAGATGGTTTTATACATATATATGACCTTTTTGGGCGAAATTTAACTTTCCTTATTTGAGAAAAGGTAAGCTAAAATAGGAAACAGTCGGGTGACTTCTCACTGTATTAAATTCACTTTTCTCAAGACCAAAAATACTCCCACCATTACACTGTTTCTGTATTAAAATCTAATTCTGAAAGTTTGATAAAGTACACGTTTAACACAGGTCAGCAGTATATTGACAGGATGTTAATTTTAAATTGTGTCAGCATTTCCTGTCTTGAGTGTTAATGTCAATTAGCACCTTGCTGCATAACCTCCAAGTCCTCCCTTATTACCGGAAAGTGGCAAAGCAACAGCAAAAGCACTTCTATTCAAAACACCACTCACTATCAGCCAAACAAAGAGCTGTCATAACAAAACCAGTGAGGTGAAAGTGCCTAAACTGCTATGGATTTGAGGTTAGAAGCTTTAGTCTTTTTCCTTATTCCTGATATTAAAAGTATAAGTGTGTCAACTTGGAGTGAAAGGCTAATTACTTTTAGGCTGTTTGAAAAGTGTGTTACCATTCAAAATCTCTAAGCCTGACATAAAGCCCTTGGTTTTAGATTGCACAGTGTACAGCTCACTGTAGGTCATCCATTAGTATCCTTAGCACACTCTGAAATGTACAGTCGTATTCTGGGAAATGGGAGCAGTTCTGCACACCTGATTTTTCTGGCATTTCATACGTGATGTGGAAAGCGCACGTTCCAGTCTCCAGCATCTCAGTAACACCTCACTCCCGGGTGCCCAGTGAATAAGCCCGGTGACTTTGTACATGTGTTTTTAAACCACTGTAAAAGGACACCTTTATAAATGTCACAAAATTCTCAGCCTACTCTATCATTTGACAGCAGATCACAATATAAATGTGTATAAGACAGTCTAGATGTATACACATCTAGGCCTGGTACGCTTCTTGCGCTTATCTACTTTGTTAAATTCAGCAGTGTAGACAACCAAGGTGAAAAAATCTGACTAAGTCAAGCAGAAGCTCTTCTGTGATGTCACTGACCTCACTGCCTGTCTTTCTCAGAATACAGATGTGCTCTCAGAACTGCAATATAAATCTCGGGACATTTAGCCTAAATTTTGAAAAAAACTAATGGATGTTATAGACTTTTGTGAAAAATAAATTTTAATGGAAAATAGAAAGTGTTACAGCCTTTTCCATGAGCTCTAATCCTAGACCTTGTTGCCTGCTAGGACCAAAAAACCCACCACCACCACCACCAAAAAACCCTAGTATTTTCATCAACAAATCAATGTAAAACATTGGGCTGTTGAAGTCCATCGGTGTTCACATTTTGAACAACAGCTGCTTACTTTTAAATTAGACCTCGGTCACTTTTGCAATTTTTAAATTATACCTAACTGGTCCTTACAAAGAAATATTTTGGAAAGCGCATTACCATTCATCTTGAGCACGACAGGAACTAGGAATGAGAGAGAAGCATCTTACAAAGTCATATAAGATAAAAATACATTATTTCTATGCAAGTCAGAAGCTTGATGGGCATTAGCATTCTGCAGTGACCTACACACTACTGCACCAAAACGTAGTCATTTCATACTGAATTGTGTGTGGCTTTTCATTCAGGTGAAGTGGGGCTTACTGTGAGCGTGATTATCACCCTCTGTGCCCCAGGTGAGCACAGTCAGTGCTGGCAGTGAACTCGTACCAGCACTTACTCCTGCAGCTCAGGCACTGTGTGTGGAAACCAGTTGTTCAAAGTATAAAATGCATTTTCATACTCGCCCTCAGCAAGCACTGTGTTGCTTTGGTTCCTACCTTTGTTCCCCTGAGCATCAGCTCAAGGTGTGGCCCAGCATCACGCAGTAAATCTCTTGCTCTTGAGATCTGGTGTAGAGATGACACAGGCATTATGCACAGACATTGCACTGGGTGCCCATGCTCTGCCAGATTCTAAACAAATTGGCCAAACAAATTAATGCCACACACCCTAAACTGGCTGAACAAATTAATGCAACACGCCCTTTGCACAAGGGTGTCTTTGAAGGCCAAAGAACATGCATGTTACAGCGAGATGCATTCTACTGAAGAGGGTGTTTCAAACAAATCTGTTTTGAGAGAAGAGAAACAGTGTATTGTAGTTTCAAGTTAGAGCAGGGCTTTCACACAAGAGCTTTTCAGACACCAACACTGTGTTGACATTTAATTACTAAACTCTTAAAACAAATAATTTGTATGAGCAAATACTCCTCAATCATTTCATAATAACGCAACTAGTGTTTCTTGGCAGTTAGAACAAAACCAGAAGCATGTTGAAATCACACACACAATGCCTTGTTCTGATACGGGAAGAGGTGCCAGATAGAGCAGTGTGAACCCTCCAGGCTGTGGGAGCTGATGGGATTCAGGAACCGAGTGCTACAGTTTTGTTCCCAGGGGCTGGCAGCAAATCAGTCCCAGCAGGTTCACTTGGAGGTTGGAGTTTACTGAATTTCATTCTCCAAACAACCCTCCCTCTTGCTGCTGAAGGTCCTTTCTTCCACCAAGCCCCAAATCCCCCAGCAGAGGATTAAGGGAGTGTGCATTCTTGAGGCTTGTTGGGCAAGAGAGGCAGCTGGAAAGACAAGAGCCTGGCAGAGGAGCAGTAGATGTGCTTTTTGTTGCTCTCTGTGTGCCATGTACCTTAATCAATGGACCATTTCCTTCCACCTACCTTTCAGTGTGATCTATTGCAACATTTGCACATCTGCTACCAAGCAGCTGAGCTCAAAACCCATTCTAGCCAATACGTAAAACCCACACCTTGAGTTTCTCACTTCCTCTGTCAAAAGGTCTGACTCAGTGCTGCAGAAAATACTGGAATGGTGCTGGTCTTTAAATCCTTCTTTTTCTCATGTCAGCTATCATTTTCTCATCAAGCTCTTTAGGACAATGTCTAAGACTTGTCAGAGATTTTTCATAAAGCAGCAATATTGCTTTCCTAACACATGGCTCCACATACAAGACCATCTGCTTACCCATGTAATCCCCTCCATATCTGGGACTTTCATGAAGAGTGATGTCAAAAGGACATTAAATGAAGCAAATAACTTTCTGATGAGACTTAAAACAGCTGCAGTAAAATAGCTTTGAGGGTAAGAATTACAGCTTTAGCTTGCTGTGTTTCTCCAGGTCCAAGACTCACTAATACGTTACTATACAGGATCTGCTAGTTTAAAGATCTCTACAACACAAGTAATGTTGTTTGATGCTTTGGGGTTTTTTTTAAAGAGTCTAGAGTTCTCAAATTTAATGTGAAATAACTTTTGGGTTGAGTTGTGAGACTGCAATCAACTAGGGCCCCTCCTTCCTCATCTTCCTTTCCTCCTTGCACTTCCACCTGCCTGCTCCAAGTCTTCTCTTTACTCAGTTCTATACTCTAATCTCCTTACAACTTTCTCTCCTTCACACAGTAATCCTGCCACTCCCCAGGCATCTTCTTTCATGTGCATATCCACTGACACATCCCCCCTCCATCACTGTAGTGTATCCCTCCCTCCTGTTTCTATGTATCTGTCCTGCTGCTCTTAAGTAAAATTAGTGAATTAGAGTGCAAACTTCAGAGACAACCCATTTATATAACCAGTTGAATCAGCAGACTGTTTTCAGTGGTTCAGGATCTGACTCGAGTTTAATGTCCAGACTTTCCTATGAAGGTTACACTGGAGAAGGCTTCTTTGTGGACTCTTCACCTAAACTGCCTTCTTGGCCATTAATGATTTGATAATATTCCAGGTTTGAATTGGTGGTCTCAGGCTCACTGTGCCTTCAGTTAGTGGACCTCTTAAACAGCATCTTGCCCTCCTCTCTAATTAGGAGCCACCTATTGTGTTCCATTTTTCTCTCTGAAAATTGCCGCTGCAGCCTTGCTATCAGCTCAGTATCCTGCCATTAGTCAGGAGGGCAAACGTGTGGTGTCCTTGACATGTCAGCTAGAAACGTCTGGCCCCTTTCTCTCTAGGGAGCCAGCCTATAAGCTCTGTAATGCATTTAACCTCTATCACCTCAGGGAGTAAGAGTCTCCACAAGCAGTTTGCTGCTGCCCCACCCCTAAGCTAACTCATTTACCTTATTTTTCCTTACAATGTTGAATAAATTGCACTCCACCCTTTAAAAGTTATTATGGTTAGTATATGACTTGCTAAAGAGGTGTTTATAATTCCTGTAACTCTAAATTATAGCTTTAATCTCATAACACAGAACATTAATAAACATGGCAAGGTGCTTTGATTTAATAGCCTAACTTGTATTCACATATTTAGACACACTTATATTTGTGTACTTCTCTTACCATATTACAACATATAGGCCAGATTCTGATCTCCATGTCAAAGGAGAAGGAAAAAAATGAGAAAAATAAAAAACAAGACAGAGAATTAACATTGTAGGCCATCAAAAGAATTATAATGCTTTGTAAAATTACTAATTTCTATTGCAAAACACTGAACAGCTGGCTTTCACAATGCATCCACAAGCAAGAATTTGATCTGAGTTTCTGTTTAGTTTTCATTTGGACACGCTGATCTTTAAAGACAAGTGTATTCTTTCCACAGCCCTCAAAGGTTTATTAAATTTGATAAAGGCCATATCCCTTGGTTGTTGGTAGTTGGTTCAATAATAAATCCAGCTGCTTAAATGTGACTGTTTAAGGGAAGACCAATTCTTCAGGCAAGAGCAGAAGATGTGCAAGAGCCAGTGCTGCACAAATACTTGGAAATTCCTTGTAAAATTCATTCCCATTTTTATACTTATAAACATTTCACATCTTTTTTGTGTATTTGTTTTACCAAATATTCAAATCGCAAACCAGGAATGTTCACCCTAGCATGAAAAATTATGATGACCCATAGAAAACACATTCCAAGTTTGCAAACCCAAGAACTCACAACTAGAAAATGTTATTATTCTTGACAGGGAATTTCTACATATAAACCAAAAAATATGAAGTGTCATGAGACTTTCCTTAATTGAGTTATGCCTGAGAGAAATGACAGTTGTAGCCACTTGGAAACCACAAGTTTGAAAATGAATGTGTTCAAAAGCAAAACAAAACACAAGATTAAAAGGGCAGCCCAATAATCTCAAAGTTTCCTGAATTATTCACAGCATCAAATAATTTTCATAAATACAATAAGGAATGCAAAGGCCTGTGATTCTGGACAATGGAAGTCACAGTCCTGCCACAAGCCAGGCCACATTTCCTTTATTAAAGCCAGCCCTGGAGTCCCAATTGCATGTTCGTGGTAGTGCCCATGTGCATGAATCCCTTTGCAGCATTAAACCCTCATTTCAAAGGTTTGGAGCCAAGCAGGTCAACTTCTTACCAAGCAGCACTTCACACATTTCTCAGAGGCATCACCACCTGGGGAAATAACTTTATTTCTTGCTATGACCAGAGACAGAAATATTTCCAGATCGACCTATGCAAAGACCAATTTTTTTTTTTTTTTTTGGTGGGTAGAGAAGCAATACTTCATGATTTTCACTGCATTATCTTGGATTTTGTTGGTTTGACTTTATTAAAATGTTGCAAGCCCTGTAGCTAAGTGACCTTAAATAAAAACATTTCAACAACGGAAGTTTCTGTTAGACATCACAGTAATGGAGAAAAGCCTGAAACATTAAAGCTGCAGAGTCGGAAGACACACAAAAAAGAACTGCAGCTTTAATTTTTGGTAAGTTTGTAACTAAATTCTTCATTTTAGTATGTTTGTGTGGAGAGGAGGGCTCCTAGTTATGACTTTTGCATGCTGTTACTGGCAATAATAATGTAAATTTTAAACTAAACTCTGTACTATTTATTAATTAAATCAACTCCACCCAATTTACACAATAGTGTATATTAACTACTATCTGACTTGGAAAGATCAGTAAATTAATAAACTACATTTGAAAGGAAAAAGAGGTGATGTGCTCTGAAAACATTATTGACAATCCTAGGATAAGGATCTGCATCAGATCTTACTTTAAAGCATTTGGCCTCAGGAGGGAGGGTTTAGTAGTTGAAACTCATCCTGTTCCATCAGATAGATTAGTCCAGGGCATAGGAGTCTTTTACAGCCACTGTGAGAGTATATTAGCTACAGCCTGCTACTGGGAAATGGCCACAAGGAGCTGGAAGCACCTGTGTTCATGAACATGACCAGTTATAGAAATATCGGAAAATCCTCTGGCCACAGTCTTGCTGTCTCACTGCAGACCACGGTCACTGGAGGTAATGAACCCATTCTTCTAAATGCAGATACAAAGGTGAGAGTGTAACTCTGCTTCAGCCCAAGGCAGGCTTTATTAGTACACAGGCAAGGCCAGACGACTTCCACAAGAGCAAAGGGATAACCAGAGATTTGAAAATAGGGGTAAAAAAGCCAACAGCGTAAAAAGTGAATGCTTTAAGGGGCAAATAACAATAATAACTTCACAGTGAAGTGCAAACATCTCAGCTGACAGTGACCTGGGCATATTTGTCATTCATAAGATGGCAAGCAAGCTTATGTGGCCATAAAAAGCAAAACAAAATCCTAGAATATGAGTCAAGGCATGTCAGCCCCAGAAAGATGGGCCAAGTCTCTGTACTACATGGCCTGGAGAATTGGGTATGGATCTCCCAACCTAGGGCATCAGAATTAAGGCAAATTCAAAATGAAACAGGCATAGAAAAAAGAAAAGCAGGAAGTTCATGGGCATGAAAACTATATTCTAGGACAGGAGGCTAAAAGCCCACAGCTCAACTAGGAAAAGAAGCCTGCCATCTAATTGGTAAATGTGTACTGACTGCTGCACGCAAACACCCAAAGTATAGAGCAATTATCCTTCCTGTCAAGGGAAAGAGGGGAATAAATGACCTGGGGTTGGGAAAGCTGAGAATGATAATTTCCCAGAACAGCCAAGAGGAACAGCACAAGGCATATAATCACAGTATTTGAAAAAAGAATGGTGGATGTTCAAAGTTGGATGAAGAAAGTTGTCACCAAATCTGTGCAGTCCACCAGGAACTACAAGAACCCTGTAACCAGTTGGGAAAACCTGGTGCACTAATGTAGAAGAAAATGGAGCTTGTAGGCCTGGCTTGGAAAGGGGCATCAGGACAAGTAGGACAACTGGTGGATGAAAGATTTTTTTTTTCTCCCAAGCTGGTGTGTTCAGTTTTGTTACCCTCAAAACAACACCAAGATGTTCAGCAATAATATCCTTTTAGGGTGTCAGAACTAAAGATATGACATGTTCCAGTTTTAATGTCCTTACTGAGGTAATATTCAGACAAATATTCTGGTTATCAGTTTTCATTTGAAAATAAAATAAAAGGAATGTCTCAAATGCTGAAATGGCCAGTAAATGAACCCTACTTTCCCAATTTTCTTTTTCCAACTTCTATGAAGTGCTATTAAGTTGGTTTACAACACTGAGCAAAAGAGATTTTCTGATTAATAAGGAAAGACCTAATAATTGGTCATAAGGCAAATGACATTAACCAGTGGGCCATTTGGCTCTAAATGAATGGATCATAACCCAAAGGGTTTTAACTGCATCAGCCTCTGCTCTTCAAGAGGTTTTCATTTCAGGAGTGAATCAGTGCTAAAATATTACACTAAGGATGGAAGAACACATTGGGTGTAAATTTGGAGGCCAGTCAACTACTGGAAAAACCTTTGTGCACGTTATGTATCACTTTGGGAAGTCTCAGGACGTCCTGGTTCAATTTCCCTGCTATGCCTTGGAGCATTCCTTGGACACCTTGGACGAAGGAGCTCTGAATCTCAGAAGATGAAATCTCTACAGTCAAAACTGAGGGCAGAGAATGGCAAGTCTGCAGACTAAAAAAAAGGCAGAAGATAATAATTGAGAAAATGAGAGGTCCCCATGTGGAATTACTTAGCTAGTAATGGCCAGAGTCCAGTGGAAACAAAGATCCAACAAAACTTTATTTTGAAAACAAAATATATATTTTTAAAACCTACTAAAAATCAGTTGAAGTTATTTCAGTTTTGAGCAAATATAATTTCAAACACTGAAAAATGTGCCTAGCACATCTGTCAATGCAGTTTGCATTGGTAGAACTCTGCTGTTAACTGCCTCCAGAGGATTTGTGCAATTCACTATATTTAAACAAGATCTGGAGGCTTTAAAAGTTTTGTAGGTAAAGAAAACATTTCTCAGGTAGTGACTCTGATTTAGATCTCAGCTCCTTCAAATCCCTGTTCTCAATCTATCTTGACTTATTTCTCTACCAGCTGCACAGATAATTTAGGCTTAAATAACGATATATAAAGGAAATAATAAGAAAGAAAACTAAACTGCAACCATTTTAAGCTCACATATCTCTTAGAGAGTTTCAATTTTACTTTGCTAGTAAATGCCACTGAAAAGCACAGGGAAACACTATTTCTGTGTTTCATGACAGTCATCTAAAGTCTTCCCTGCCAGCTCTGTTCAGCCTGCACAGTATAAGCCACAACTGTTTAATTGTCATGTGTTCTGCCAAAGGTGCAGTCAAGGCTGTTTATAAGGAAATGGAGACAGCAAGCCAAATTTCATTTGCGGATCAGACACGCCTGCTAGCAAGCAAAGCCAAGTTTTAGGTACAGATGAGATCAGTAGTTCTGTCCTCCAGGGAAGGTGGCTGCACCTCAAAAATTAATGAGCAATTTTTCAAATTGATGTGAGGTAAACTAGTTATTTTCACAATTAAGTGCTTTACCAAGCATTTAGGAAATGGTAGTTTCTCATTGGACAACCAGTTCTGAGGTCCAGCTGGTGAAGATACAATGCAAACCCAAGGTTATATCAAATCTATGTAACCACTGCGTGAATACCATTGGGACAACATCTCTTGCAGGGCAGGGAAAGGACATTCCATATTACAAAGGCACTGGAATCCAAGCTGAGTACTTTTCCTGACCATAGTAAATTATTTTGCTTGCTTGCTATAAAGCTGACCTTTAAATTACAAATTGTCCTAATAATTATTAGTTATTTTCCTTCTGAGTCCTGCACTGGTTTATAACAATAATCAATACTTCTCTGTTCCACTGATGAAGAAAAGATGAGTCAACATACAAGACTGGCCTTGCTACTAACCACAGTCAGCAAATATGTGCTAGACCACTTCTCTTCTCCTAGCCCACCTCCAAGAGAGCTTCCTCTTTCCCTTCCCTCTCTGATGGGGCCATCCCTGCCGAAGTTTCCTAAGCAAAAGTCTTCTGAGGGCTCCCTTGTCAGGCTGACTGTGGCTTTTTCTGTGATAACAAGATATGTAATAATACATAGACTTGACAAACTGAACTCACAGCATGCTGTTTGGGCTGAGGTAAGGTTTTATTCCTCAGCCAGCCTTATTGAGTTCTACCAGATAATCAGTGCTTAAATACTGGCTGATCCTGTAATCCTAATGTAAAGTTCCCTTTAAGGCCAGAGGTAACTTTGCCTGCAAAAGATCTGCACTTTTGCCCACAGATAGACATTTTTAATAAATTCCTATCAGTTTTCACAAACTTCATCCCAAACCAGCATCTTAAAGCGTTAACTTCTTACAGCCACTTGTGAGCAGCTTCATACACTGCAACCCACAGCATGCTTGTTACACATATCCAAGACAGACATACAGAATATCCTGCTGCATTTCCTGCAATCATGGGTGGAACAGTGTGTTCATACTGGAAACCACTTGAAGTAAATCTACTGCAACAGTGTAAATACCAGCTTTGTTGTTACTGCTTCCTGTGCTGTTTATAACAGGAAAGTTATTGTTGTGTTTTGTTTGGATTTTATTTTGGGTTTTTTTGTTCATCTATAGAGCAAAGAAAACACAAAGTTTAAACTGACCTGATTCAGAGTAAACTCAAAGTTTTAGGTTAAAAAAAAAAATACATAGAAAACAAACACAGCCCTGGCAACAGAAATGAAAGGCCAGCTATCCCTGTTATGCTGAAGACATCCACTTTTATTACATTACATATGATACAAGTCCTAGCTGTCAAAATCCTCAGGAGCACCTAAACAGATAATAAACAATCAGTGAAAGACTTATGGCTACATGTTTCTCATAGTATTGAAAATCACCTGGGAACCATATTTTAATGGAAAATACAGCTTGATGGAGACAAGCTTCACAGATTTATGAAGAAAGTGCAGCACAAATCAAGTGGAGGGTTTAGCTTTCCAAAATGATATGGAAGTGCTAGAAAACAGCACCTAAAAAAAAAAAAAAAAGAAAAAGAGGAAGGACGAAGAAGGGCAAGCAAAGAAAGAAGTGCCCTTCTAATGATTTATGCTGTAGAGAAGGAATATGCCTACTAGTGATCCTGTTACCTTTACTGCTCTTTGTGATTGTTATTCTTCCCCTAAGAGAGGCGGTCATGTTACACACTGACAGAAAGTTACACCTCTTCAATGTGATTTGTCCACTTAAAACAACATTTATCATGTTGCCAGTTTATAAATCATTTAGGCCGACTCGATTAAGGCTATAGGAAGCCAGCACCCCTAACTGATTCTCATGCCAGATAATTCAGAGACCTGCATTTGTTTACACTAAACCTTATCAGCCAAAATAGTAGAGTCCAGTGCCAGCTGAACTCTGGTTCCTTCATCTGAGTGAGAACACAGGGCGAGGTCCAGTTTTAACACATTGAGAGACAGGCTCCTGTTTTGAATGAAACTGTACCTACATCAGTCCACACCATGCCAATGTCCTGGAAGGCTTCATTAACATGGACAGCTCTTCCTGTACACTTCAGAGGAGCAGAGTCTCTCCACAAAAATAGGAGACAAGCTGAAGAGGTTGAAGGTTAACTCACGTATTTTATCTATTTTGTACATGAGGATGTGGAAAATGTCCATTTTTAACTTATGAAAGTATGTTGTCCCCTTGTTGAATACAAGACACAACCCCCACTGTGCTTTTTGCTCTGTGTTGAGCCTAGATTACAGTAAACTGAAATAGTCAAACTTGAAATTGGCCTTTTGTCCTATTAAAACCCTTTGGACATTAAGAGGAGGCTGAAATACCAGCCTGGACATACGATCCAGCCTGCAGCACTGGCTACAGTTACCAAAAACCAGCTCACAGAAACCTTCTCAGACGTGCATGCAACACAACAGCTTGTACACTGATGCAGGTCCCAACTAAAACTGGGATTTTAACTTCTCTTTGAATAAAGTCTCCAAGTCCACACTTCTTATAGCACTAGGAGATTAAAAAAAAATTTTCAAAAAAATTTTAAAAGCTAAACATTAAAAAAGGATGAGCTTTGAATCCAGAGGATTTCAAACTAATTGAGAAGGAATTAATAACTTAGGTTTGATGATATTTACATGTGAGACCTAGCACAAGGGATGAGGAACTGCAGGGAAAATCTTTGCCCTAGAGGTGATTTTTCAAAACCACAAGGACAACTACACTAGTCTGTGTAAAATAACAGCCAACCAAAGCTCTTCTGCAGGATCTGGCAAGATGAAGCTCTTCACTGTTTTGTGATCGTTGTTGTTTGTAAAATAGCAAACCCTTAGGAAAGCAAATTGTTCTTAATCCAAAGTACAGGGACACTATCACCCTGTTCACTTGAGATGATCCAGGATGCAGACTTAGCACACCATACTCTTCTCCACACAGCATCACAGGCCTCACTTCTGGCTTTAATTAAAGGCACATGGACCAAGGGATCAGATTAAGACATAAAGTAGGTCTTTCAGTGAACCTGATGCATAGCTGTCTTTGACACATCGTCCTGGAACAAAAAGTAAGCTTTAATTGCCGCAATTACCTTCACAACTAGGGACTGTGTTATTGTCGGTCATCACCATTGCTCTTCCTTTTGCACCTAATTGATTTGAAACCCTCCATTGGTTTGCTCTCTTTTCTCCCTTTGGCATCTTCTAAATTCCAAGTGTGGGATTCAGTCCTGTGCCCTTCTTGACAACACCTAAAATTCCCAGCACTTAATATTAACGTGCACTTTGCCAAGGAGTTTTTCAAAGGTATGGTGATTTTTTCCCGAGGAGATGGCTATACAAAGATACTTGTCTACCTCTGACAGCCTGTCTTGGAGAGAGGCTAATATTTTAACACTGAGAAAGGTTAAAAAGAAGGTGAAAACACACAGCTGGTTTTTCAAAACCAGCTACTGATTTAGGAGCAGCCAGCTCATGATGCCCTGAGTCTGTTTTTCACAAGTGCTCAATATAGTGCCTTTACATATCTTAAAGAATATTGACTATTGACATGGGAATTTGCATATTTATTGTTTGGGTTAAGCTGAAATGAGAGCTATCCATAAAAATGAACAGAATAGTAATGAATGAAAAAAGACAACTCATTTCTCTGAAGAGTGAAAGAAACCCAAACAGCTTTATAAGAAAACTTCCCTTCAGTGAGAATGACATTGAAGAGTGGTGGTCTGAGACCTCTAACACCCTATAAATTCAGCAAGGGCCTGTCTGCATCACCACAGGCCAGCCATCAAAAAACATCATGCAGGAAGTGTTCAATGTTTTGACATTTTCCATAGATTCTGTTAAAGGCAAACTGGATTCTAGGATGGATGGATGCCTGGTCACTGTATACTACTGGTGATGGACTGGTAAGAAAGCTTCTGGCAGAATGAACTCAAGCAGACAGGCAAGGACCTGATCTGACATGAATGGAAACCCATTCATGGGTTCTAGGGGTGAATGTACATCTGATACACGAAAGGAGATACTGAGACGAGGGTAGGGACACAAGTACAGTTCCTCTCCAATAATGACCCTGAGCAGTCACATGCCAGGCAACAACAGGAGCCACTAGACACCAATTCCTCCAAAATCCAGTTTGGAAACATGACATATACAGGTTTCCAGGTTCAGGGCCTTTGTCTGCAACTATTATTTGATTTTTCAGGCAATGATCCACTATATTTGTACAGGCCATACAAACACAAGAAGACAAGAACAAGCCCCTGCGCAGCAGTTGATAAAATTGCCTCAGACAGCGGGAGAAGCCATGTATAGGGAAGGCTTTCAAGGTATATGTAGCAAAAAAAAAAAATCCCTGCTAAACAAGGTTGTGGTGTTTAAGCAACTAATTAAGGGATGCACAGCTTCTGCGTAATTCTGTAGAAAACAGCTTGCAGGATTTTTACAATGTAGAAGAAAATATTACAGTACTAATAAGTTTTATATCAAAAGCACAACTTCTAAATTTAGAAACCTCTGAATTTAACACATCATTGAAGAATCTCTTGAGCACTGGAGATTTAATGGCACTTTTGACCAGAGCTAGAACACACAGTATTTTCCACAACGGGAAATTCATTCTCCCTACTAAATTCCCTCATTGCTCTCCCACAGCACAAGATACCTCCCCTGTTCTATACCCAGAACATTGCACGGAGCCAGTGTCTCTGATCCAGTGTGCCACAGCCCAGCCCAGAGGGGCTGCCCTTCATCTGTACAAATTTGGAACTCTGGCTACACCTTTGAAGCACACAATAGGGGTTACAGAAGTTTGAAAAGTGTAAATGAGGGATAGAAAAGAGAGAGGGCTAAAATTATCAGTGCAAGAGCATAATGGAATAACTTTTTTTTTTTTTCAGGAGAAATCACTGAATTTCTTTTCACAAAGGACTCATGTAATAAGTTAATTAAATAGATGCACTACCTAAGATGTTTAACATTAATTTAAATTCAGCATAACTCCGCTGGCTTCATTTACGTTTCTCTGTACTTATACCAGCTATGGACAGAATTTAACACAGGAATTTAATAGTTCAAATTCATTTCAAAGAAACTCCAATATAAACCACCTGCCAAATGCTTAGTTTGCAGGTCTGAGTTTCTCTTGCCTCTCTTCATTATATTCCTACTGAGCTTTTTCTTTCATATGGGAGATATTTCTGAACACTGATCTCAATGAATTACAAAATCTTCATCCTCTTATACTCACTTCAGGACTTGACTCTGGATTGAAGGAAAGCCCCTCATTAGGGCAACAATTGTTAGAGAAAAAATAAATGACCAACAGCAAATACAATTGCAAGTGAAAGGGGAAGGCACCATTCTCCTGCCATGACTATTTTTGGTCTGACACTGCTCCCCTGAACCCAAGCGTGTGTCTGTCCCTCCTGCAACCGTGTCTGCAGAGAGCCTGGGCCCTTGGTCTGTGGCTGGAAGCAAATAGAGGTCACTCATCACAGCAAATCTTAAAAACAAGAGTTTGTTCTGATCTACTCCATGCAGCACAATGACCCAGGGAAAGGGGTGCCAAAATGTAATTATTTCTGGTCTGACCTGCTAAGAAAAGACATGGTGCATCAGACACACCAACAGCAGTGACAGTGCACGGAGACATGGAACATGATCAGCAGCACACCAGAACTTTTGTACGAGAGCACAACTTTCCAAATTTTGATTTTTCATGTAATAGGAAAGATTTCTTTTTTCCCATTTCCATGTGCAACATGGAAATGTGAAACATTTTCCATGTGCAATAATTTCCCAAGAGAAACTATTAATGGAGACTTAAAAAACAAGCCTTGGAAAAGCTCTAGGGAATATACACACACTATAGGGAAAATTCCTGCTTGGGAACAGCCATTATTCAGTGACCTCCAGTCTTTACCAGTTCCAATTGCATTACTTTTAAGAGCTTGGTACTGAAATGCCATACAAAGTGACATGAGTTTTTCTACTCATAACTAAGGTAGAAAAAGTATTTTGCAAGAGCATTAAAATTAAACAGACTTCACAGAACAAGAAAAAGGGTTTGCTTTGTTTCATCTTATTTTACTGGGAAGTCACTGCTGCTTGGCTTAACAATAGACAAGACTTCTCAGGTGATGGGAGGAATGAAAAATGTGAGCAGTTAAGAGCTCCTGATCACTGAGAAGATATTTGAGACAGAGAGCTCGATTAACTGCTAGCTAAGAGGCAGAGGAGAATATCGCTGCTTTTTGCCACTGTGTTTCAGCATAGCAAAGATACACACAAGGTCCAATCTTGCATCCAGATCTGAATTTCAGCAGCCACAACTGGGTAGGAGATGACATTTAATTTTTCAAGGGTTTTTTTTTGTAATTGGTTAATACTAATACACACCATAATCCTCAGGCTGCCTTAACTGAACTTAAATTTCCAAGAACATCACACAGTTTAAAACTACTGTAACTACTATTTCTCAGCTGAAAGAAATGCACACCAAAAATATCATTGTATAATATCAATTCATAACTACATCCTACCTATACATGCCCCCAACAAACACATGAATTTTGTCTTAGCCTTTTCCAGATCAAAGTACACCACATCAGATTGTATCTGTTATGGCAAAAAGACACGGAAGAAAAACCTTCTGACCTTGCTCTCTTGTGAATGGGAGGAGCCCACTCATCTCCACAACACCAGCAGGGATGGAAGAGTGAATCCCTTTGATTACTCAGACAAAAATTCACTTGGATCTTTAAATTCACTCGTGTCTGCATCCAGCACCTGTGCCTAAAAATCTGCTAGACTAGGAACACTGGTTGTAGATCCTATTGCAATCAAACTTAAAACCAGGAAGACTCAGCAAAACTCAGATAACAGTTTGAACCTTTCCCTCAAATCCTGAATTCTGAGTATCTGGGTTGGGTACATGTCTGTTCCAAAAAGATCAGCATGAATAAGATGAAAACTAGTGCTTATCCCTCTTTAATAACAATTGTTTGAACAACCTGAATGTAAATGGACACTGAATGCTCTCCTGCAAGTTAAAACACCCTTCCAAACTTTTCAATTTGACCTGCCTAAATGTCAAAACCTTCTACCTATTTTAGGCCTCTTGAAGATGTGAGTGCTGATCATGAACTGATCAGCCAGAGGGCAGAAATAAGTCATGTAAAAGAGCAAAACTTCTTGCAATAATTAATTCGAATATGGCCTAAATGTAAACAATAGTGAAGATATCTACTAGGGAAAAAAGCACCCAAAGAACTGAAGGAACAAAAAATTTTAATAAATTAGCACTCCACGACTATTATTCAACACAAAAAAAAAATCAGGAAAGGATATACTTTTTGGTCACTCCAAAGTTCGTCACTGCTCATTTCAAAGGAAATGGTGTTGGTTCATTATCAAGACTAATAATCAACCAAATGTGAAAATATCTGAAAACTAGGTTTCTAGCTGAAATTCAACTTTTATCTTAACTCAGCACACCCAATAACATGTTTAAATGCTTTACTGAAAAATAACCTCTGGAAAATACAGTTTTATATCTGTGATAAGTTTTTGACAAAAAAAGTCTTAAATTTGCCTCAGAAGAAACACAAACAACATTTTCTGAATTGGACATAGCTTAACTCCAGCCTCTGTAGAACAGACTCCCTAGCAGAGGGAGTCTGCTAGGGAAGAATTTAGAATGGCACTGTGTCACTAAAACAGTCCCTTCACAGTTTGGGTGTCATCTCCACAAAGTATTTTAAGATAAAAATCGGTTAAAATGTGTGATAAGTATTTAAGTGAATTTAAATAGTCTTATTAGTTTCTGTTCTTAATGAGAATTCAGTTAGTATCAATCTACCCAAGTTCACTGTTTGTTGTTCATCAACCCCAAATTACATGATCTGAGCCAACTAGGAATCAATGTATATATTTATTTTCCCTTAGGATTTGCACCCATTCCACGATGATGAAAGATCATCAAGATCATTAGAAGGGCTAAAATTAGGGTATTCCGAGAGAAAAAGAACATCCTTCTACTATTAATTTTACTCAGAGTCTCTTAGTAAAGTCATATCCTCTGAAGTTGGAGGCACACACATATAATCTGGGAAGTCTTCCAGATTTCTTTTTAAGGAAATAAAGTTCTCAACACTGGCTGCATTAAGAGGGGTATTTTGGTTTTCCACCATGCCAGCAGCAGTGCTGAGTAGGGCTCTGAACACACACTCGGAGGCTGTGCAGTATGCAGCCCTGTCCTGGTGGAGCTACAAAAGCTGTCATCACCATCCCGAGTGCGCTTGCATCCAGGTTTCCCAGCCCTGCTACATCACATGTTTGTGCATTGCTCTACAACAGAACCCATCACAGAGCTGGCCACGTACAGCACAGCTCTGATCCAGGATGCCACCTCTCAATTTCTTTTTTTTTTTTGAGACACGACAGCTTTTTTTGATAGTTATTTCAACTATTTTGACTGTGAAAATCTTCTTCAAAATATGTATTCATTACATGAAGACATGCTCATTGCTAACTACAAAACCTAAAGAAACTTGAATATTTCCCAATACCTCCTTAGCCATGGAGCAGAAGTATTTAGTCACTGTGCTAATGCCACAGTCCAAAATTCTTTTTCCTCCCTCAATTTACAAAATTCTCATTAGTTCTTCTCTTGAGTGCCCAATCTGCCAGCTTTCCTACTGTAACTGTTATGAGCTATTTCAACAAACTGGGACTATATTAAGTAAATAAATAATAATTATAAAAATCCATGAGATCTTATCAAACAAAATAGGGTAACTAGAAGTCTCTGCACCTTAGGATTGTACCTTTGCTAACCGATGATGGAGACAGAAAGAATAAAGATCAATACGAGGCCTAAACTAAGAATATTACAGGAGAACAAGAAAACTTCACCTGCTGAATTATTTAATTGACTTATATGAAGTTACAGACATTTGCACAGGTAAAGACTGCTTCACTCAGCTGAACTAGCAAAGGCCATCACACCAAATACAATGCCAAAATAAAATATTCAGTGCATATACTACACTTGCTTATGTCAGATTTGAGAATGTCTCTGTTTAAAACGTGAAGAAGATATCATTGAATTGTCAAGGTGTTTTAGAACTCAAGAATCTTGCCACTTGTTCACAGTGGAGTGTTTGGGATTAAAATATTTCTTGTGAATAAATTAATGAAGTAATATAAAAATGGACAGCTCAGCTATAACACCTGCTCATCCATAAAAAAGTCACTCCACCCAGCTGAGTGGGTGAAGTAAATATTACAAGGTTGAACTAATGTAGGTACTGATGGAAATATGACCTTTTTAATCAGCATAATTTCAAAATAAATTCCTAAGTAATAAAAAATTAAAACACATATGCTATGACAAGTGGAGTGAGATGATCTGGGTTAATCAGCCATGGCTGTACTCTTAAGTGGGCCTGCCCCATTAGTGCCTAATGTTCTTCCCTCCCACCAGCAAAGAAACCCATAGCAACTCACATAGAAATCTGGCTTATTCAACAGCTTTTTGAGCCAGTATCCAAGTGTATTAGAAATGATCTGAAAAAATTTAGTCGATATCAAGCCATTTACTTTTCAACAAAGCTCTCACAAATGACACAACACTGGGCAGGGGAGAGCATCACACATTTGAAAAATTATCTGAAAAGAATCTGAAATGAAAAAGATCTCATCAAGAAAGCTCAGCCTGCTACTAGCACAAGACATAAATGCCAACTCAACAAAAAGAAGAACCAGATGAACTTTAAGCAGAGATTTCAAGACATCAGGTATCCAAAAGCAAAACACTCCATCTTTACTGACATATAAAAGCAGAGGGAAAACTGGTAAGAACTCAGAATTTCAAATATACAGGTGCCATGGGAAAACATAAGTACTGTGCAACTGCAAGGCCTAGTTTAAGAGTAAGTCCAATTTATATAAGAAAAACATTAAAAGACACTAACATAGTTTGTTGTGCATCTCTCTCCTTCAAAGGAGTGTTCTGTGAATATGTCTGTTCACCTAATGGTTACAGGTGTGAGATGTAAATGCTGTTCTGACCCTAGTGCACATAAACACCTTAATAATAACATTTCTCTGTCATAACCACATCAGAGCTGCAAATGTCCATGCATACACATCTTACACCAGGGCTGTTCACCTGCAGCAGCATTACAGTGCGAATTGGTTGACCTATGTATGTAATTTTACTATCTTCACAGGGCTGCATCCTCTTCTCACTGATACTCTCAGTGATTATTTCTTGTCTTTATCTTTTGTGCTTGTTTGTTTATTTAGTGGTAGCAGTGTAGTGACCATGACAAATAGCTTGGAGGATTCCAAACAGTTGTGTTTTTTCTCCTTTAGCAGCTTTATAGCAACTGTTTATCAGCAGCTTCTTCATTCCTGTGCCTTGAGAACACTCCCATTGCTTTGGGTTTTTTTCTTCCACTGATACATGTGTATCACTCACCCCAACACTCCCCCAGTCCCTTGATGGATCTGCTCAGGGACTGTCTGAGAGCACATCTGCCAACAGGAGTGGCTGCAGTGGCCTGTTAAGGCTACTCTCCTTTTCATTCATTTACAATTAACTCCTGGTTATGTGTTTTAAGAATGAAGCTTTGAGAAGACCACTCCAAGGAGTTTGGACAGGAAAATACCCTCTGCAAAGATGCTCCAAATGTCCTTAGAGGCTGCTAACATAAATCTACATGCTGCTGTCAGGGAACTCCTGCATTTTGGCTCTCCTAGGCATAAGTTTTTCCATGAGGAAAGTCCCTTGCCTCTCTAACTGACAGGAGGAGAAAAACAAAAGACAACCAAACAACAATAACAAAACATGTTCACAGGGCTGATGTATTCAGAGAATAGTGTGTGGGGGTGGGGGTAAAGCATTTTGATTTAGTTTAAGATGATTGACCTTACTGAAGACATGAAGCAGCTACACAAATTATGTTTAGCACTGCAGCTTCATGTGTATTCAGAAGCCAGCCTAAAGTTAATATAGTGTATTTTCAAAGTTACTACACAGTGCATGTTTAGAACTCCAAATGGAAGCCATTCCCTTTGCTCAGGGAATGTGAGGGAATGTCTCTCAGCATGTGAGATAAACATGTTAAATTAGAGATTTGTTTATATTCTGAGCAGGTAAGAAGAAAACAACATACCTTCTGCAGTTCAAGGATTGTATTTCTAAAGTGGCCTACACTACATTTGCAGTCTGGTATCATATTTACAATTTTAACTCTTGTGCATTCTGCAAGTAGCAGGAGGAGTTGTTCTGTTAAAGATTTTTGGTTGAAAGAAAGGCATTTCTACAGCGATTAGACTTGTTTAGATCATCTCACTAAATTCAGAAATCACAATTCATTTGCAAACAAATGTGTTTCCCAAAATCTATATGCACTAAGATTTTGTTGGTAGGCAAAGTCTAAATAGCAGAACTCCTGATTTTACAAAACATCCTTTGAGCATAATATGGTTTTCATCAAAGGCACATTTAGCAACTACCTTTAGCCATGGCTGAGGTCTCCAGACGACTGCCCCACATAAGTGATAAATAATGACGAGAAAACAAGTTCTCAATTAATACAACTGTAAACTGCTAGCTTGGTCAGAATCCAAGGTTACTGAGTGATGCTGAGCCACATCAGCAAGTGCATACAGATCATGGAAGAGATGTAACCTTGCACTACAGAGGGCACCTCGGTTGTGTTTCATACGTATTCTTCACAATTCTTACAAGGGATGGTTCCAGCTCAGGAACAAAACCAGCCTTGCTCCAAGGGTATTGTATGTAAAGATTAACAGTGTCAAATGGTGACAGCACTATCGTAAATTCCAAGCACACAAAAACTAAGATGTTAAATCCTATCTCTATAACTTCTGTTCCTCTCAATGCGAAATTCAGAAGGTGTTGAATGGAAGTGATCACAGAAAGTAGTAGCTTGATTGATAAAGTCCCTATCTGGTCATTTACGATCTGACTGAAGGAGAAGCAGCTTTTGCCAGACAGAAAAGCAATTAATCTGCAAACAAGCTGAGGAACAGCAGGGCTGTGCATTGGAGTCTCAGGCTGCTGGGAGCTCATGAGAGGAGATAAGACTGCAGCCTGCTATTTATTGTACATTTTAATTAAGTGCTTGTTAACGGCAGTTATCTTAACAGTCATAAAATTACTGTTGTAATGCATTTTGTTTGAGGAAAAAAAAATGGAGGGAGCCGAAGGACTTTATGAAAGCAGTCACAGATTGCTTTCACTTTAAATCAAAGAATAAATTCTGAAGAGGAGGGATGTTGCAATGATCTAAGCCGAGCTACTAATGGTTATTTAATGTGGCCATCAGTGTTTGTAAGTCCCTAGCATACGGAACATACACAATAGCCTCCAAACCCTCTTTAACACTTATTTGAGATGACAGGAAAAATGAAACCGTTTGTGCTTTCAATGGAAAAGCAATCATTGGTACATTATATTCTGCTTGCCCTATCATGCTAATGCATGGTAAAAATGTCACCAAATGTATTTAAGGACCTGATGGAGTGTTGCTGTTTGATTCCTGTTACTGGGCTGATTAATAAAAATCTTCAATTTGTATGTAAATGCAGTGGGGTTTCATATCATCCGCATACCTGCACCTGGAGAAAATAATAAACTGAAGTTTAATGCAGCAATTATAAGCATTTATGGAACTCTTTAAAGAGGCTGCCTGCCTCCTCTGACCATCAAGATGAGATATTCACAGAGGAATATTACTGATGCTCAGACAAGCAGGGCTGCAGATGGTCCCCAGTGCAAATGCTGCCAATGCAGATTAACTCACTGACTCATACTCACTTTGGTACAACAATGTAAGCTACTTATTGTTAGACAAAAGTGTCATATTTTTCCCTACATCTGAAATAAAATCAAATTGAACTGTTCTTTGGAGTAGTGGGAAGGGTGGTAATTAACATTTCAAATGAGGACTGTTTGCATCATTTACACTTTTCCTGACATCACTTAATTCCCCTGTGCATATGTTCCCATGACAACATCATCACCACAGATAAAAATTGCATTGGTACAACAGAAACTCTTCAAGATATATGACAACAGCTGTTTGTTTATTTTTTAAAAATCCCTCTAATGATCTTCAGACTTTTAACCAGCGACCCCCTAATGGCTGATCCTTAATAAAACAAAGTATGCAGCCATTTGCATCTTCACAGACGGATATTGGAAAGGGTTTGTGGTTTGGGTACTAATAGAATAATAAGTACCATGTATTGGATATGGTCATGTGGAGGAATACATTACAACATATGCAGATATCAGCTTTGATGTATGCCCATGCACAAGCTCTGCTCACACAGCAATCCTTGATTAAGTGCATGCGACATAGATGTTCTTAGTTTGTTGTAACCATTTGTTCATTTGCATTTGCAAATTTCAGTGAATATGCTCCAAATGAAAAACAAACATATTCAACTAAAATCCCTGTGAGACACTTCACTAGTAAAATATTGTTCTATTGTTTCAACGTTGTATTTTTATGGGAGCGCAGTTCTTCACTATTAGCAGGATACCAATGTGTTTTAACGACTGTGATGCTTCTTACAGATTACAGCCAAAGAATGAAATCAATGAGCTACCAAAAGCACAACTGTAATTAGTCGTTCATTTAATAGTCTCAGACAAGGCTTTAACTTATCCCATCCACAACTAAGTGCTCTGTTGACACTGAAGAGCTGTTTTTACGCCACTTCCCAGGGTGCATGATCAAGCCACACTCCTTAAGGAAGTCAACTGGAAGATCACCCTTTTTTCCAAACCAGCCTCCAGCTTGTCACCAAACAATACTTTTCAGGCCCAGCTGTGGCACATTTAGCTGGCACGCAGTATGCACTGCCTGAAAAGCTGCTCCCTGCTCCTCTGAGGTAAAGGCAAATGAATATCCTGCTCAGGGAGTCCTCCAGTATTTGACCAAAAAGCACACCAGAAGTCACTTCTGGGGGTATTTTTTCACAAGTAACTGCTCTAGAAGCAGCTTCTTAGCATGTGCATTGGCAAACTGAATAAATCCTTTGCAAGAAAGCCTCTCCCTCCAGAGGTAGCCCTAAATCCAGATTCCAAGCAATTTTGTAACTGCCAAGAGAGAGGCATTGGTATTAGAGATCTCCAGACTGAAAGAGAAGTCAGAATCCATTCTGAGGGAGGGGAACTTGGCAATTACCCGCCAAACCATTGTTTGTTTTGCCACCCTAAATAGCAAGTGTAGCTTCAGACAATCAGCAGCACAATAGAATCGTGCCGCAGAGGAAGAGCTCTGCCACCGAAATGCTTCACGGAGCCATCAGTCACTATATTCACTGCTCAGCGACATGTCAGACAATGGCAGAAGCTAACCAGAAGGTCAGTGAAAGCAGCCCCAATTTCCTGACATGCTCACAAAGATTATCTGCTTTTTTAGTCAGTGATCCATTCAACCTGGTAAAAATAAAAATAAAAGAATTTTCTATTGCACCTGCAGCCGGTGAACTCTCAAGAATTCTACTCCTGCTACGGTTTGATGTGTCTTACTACATACAAGTGCCATTGTTCCTACACACCACTCTGCTCGCCCAGTGCCATTCTGGAAGGATGAGGGAGGAAGACGAAGCATCATCATCACCAGATTGACATAGCGACTAAGATGATGAGTTGTATCATCAATGTTTGAGCTAAACTCCATCAAACTAAACGGGAACTCTATTGTTATTGACAGCAGACTTTGGATTAGCAATCTGAGGTATCAACCAACTCCACCTCTGCAGTTCTGCCTATCTCTTAGGGAGAAATCACCCTGGTACCAATGTTCTGCTGGTACACTCCCCTTGCACACCCCTGCACAGAGAGCTGGTACTGCAGAACCATGGAGATGGCAGGAGCAAAACCAGGGATAGTCCAATTTGTGTGTTCTCAACAGAACTGGCAACTAAATTCAGATAATAAAGTCTTTATTGGCAGTGAAAACACAAGGAACTGAAAGCTTGCCAGCCAGCTTTCAGATCCCACACAGGCTCTGCAGCAATTACCAAAAAAAGTATATGCCATCAATACTGAAAGATAAATATGTGCACAGAAAAAAATTATCCTAAGATAATGTTTTGTAATGTAGGTATGCTTTGAATACTTCAAAATGCCCAACCCAACTTATAAAATACTTGATTCCTGCAGATTTTCTGGACTCTTAGATAGTAAGTCCATTTCATAGTCATCATTTATATTCTACTGTCCTCTTCACAGCTCACTACCGCTAAGGCCACTCACACATCTGCATGCTCATCTAGTTATATTTGTTAGAGCAGGTATTTGTAACCCGGTGTAGTACAAGCTGTAGTGTTGATATAGTAACAGCAGTGTAAACATGCCCTACTTCTGTACAACACAGGGCTGGCCTACATGGCAGTGTGACTGTATAATGAGCTGCAGCATTCAGGTGTACTATTAATGCCACACTAATTACTGCATGTTCGTGTGAGGTGAGGGAGCTTACTCTTGTGCAAAACACAGCAAACCACCTCACACAAATGCACTTGAACATCTAGTAGCCTTACCAGTAAAACAAATTAAATGTGCTTGGGAACACTGCAGGGCACCAAGGCTGGATGGATGCAAAGCTCACATCCCTGCACCACCAGGGCAAACTGCTGCCTGCAAACTCCATACTGCTCCAGCTCCCAGCCACAGGCAGAGGGCTTCAGCACAGAGCAGCTGGCAGTGGTCAAAAGCCCATCAAGAACCCTCCTGAGAACTTCCCAGCGTGGCTTTCCAGGTGCCAGTGCTCGGGAATGCTCTCTGGCATTGTTTAATTTCCTGCTCTAAATGTAGCCTTTGTGTCTGTGTGGGGGAACACCAAACCTATTTGGCAGTCACTCTTCCACATAGGTAAGCATTTTTCCACTCCTGGGTATGAGAAATCTCAGCACATTTGTATCAAATTAATTATCAGCAAAGTTAAAATTAGCAAAACTTTTTAGACAGGGCTTTAAACCTCTTTTATTCTCCATTTGGAAACTTGGTTTTACTGTTCTTCTACACCATGTTCAGTGGTTTCATGTATCATTCCCTGTTGAAGTCCAGGCCTCTACATGGCTTGGTGGAAAAGAATGGGTCTCATTACTTTAAGTTTTATTTTAGTTTTAAATGACTACTGTAAGGATAAATTGCCTTGAAAAATACCTCCAAATCATTAGAAATACTTCCTAACCTTGCCATAAAGATTTCTTTTACCACTGTGACCTTAATGAGAATGTTTCCCCTAAGAATTGCGGAGAGTTTTATGAGAAAGCAACAACAAAACAGTGAGATACCTTGGCAACATCGAGGGGGAAAAAGATCAATAAAAAGAAAAAAAAACCAAACAAATAAAATAATCTCTCAGAAAAAAGGCCAATACCAACTTTTAAGATGACCGAAGTCTAACATCCTCTCATTTGTAAGTTTAATTTGTTTTCTGTACTATTTTTAGCTGACTGAACTGCTATTATGTGAAGTACAGAAAAAAAGGTCTTTTACTTAGAAGAATTCTTGACTAGCTTTCTCCTAAATATGATATTCTTGGGAAAACAGGATATCACTTTAATAGATGGAAAGAACAGTCCACAGCCACAATACACAAAACCTGATCTACAGCCTTAGCTAACCCAGTGCTTCACACACGCCTGGTTTTAAGAATGTGACGTATTCCCTAAAAGCCACTGAGTCCCATCAGACGCCTCAATGGACCTAAAAGTGAAGCATCAGTTTGGGCACGCTGCCAAACCTATGCCTACCATACCATAAAAAATTCTCAACCTACCTCCAAAAAAAAGTGTAAATACAATGTCCAAGGGAACAGCAATAAAGGCATAACCCTAAAGATGGTGAGAAGCTATCACAGCCACAGAACATTCTGGGGAAAACCTGATCTCACTGATATCCACAGGCTTTCTGTGCTCTGTTCCAGAGGACCAACAGTTCTCTCAGTGGGAGCACTTTGTCTATTAAAATCAAAGACTGACACTCCTAAAACCCACATACACTATATATTCTTAAATTAGAGAATTCCATTAAAAATAATTGCTCTTCCTTTATCTGTAGGGCAAATAGCTGCTATTTTGCTAAATAAGAGGCTGCATTCAAAAGCACCACCATACAACATCAAGGTCTTTCTAGTTAGGCCCAAGTGAGCAGTCTCTCAGGAGGGCCCTCACAGGTCCATGGTCTTCCAAGAGGACTCACACAGGTCCATGATCCCAGCTCAGACATATCCCAGGGGCTGAAGGAGCTGGCTAACTTCAGCATAAGGCCACAGAAGCAGCCTTCAAGCTGCCACTCTAGGCTGGCCTGCATCTTCCCTGCTAAGAAACTATCCATGACATAAGGTCTGGAAAAGGAAGGGTCAAAAGAAAACACTTGTGGTTTTGGTGTATTTCCCACATTCATTCAAACACTTGTATTTCATTACGTATTATGATTGGATGTTTGGATTTGCAGAAAAAATCCCAAAGTTTTCAATTAGATTTTGTTAAGATCTCTATTTAGTGGAAAAGCTTTTCCCCCCCTCTCAAAAACTAAACTCTTCTGTGAGAAAAATGTCCAGCCTTAAGTTGATTGACAGTTCTGAAAGGGACAGAGAAACACATTCACAGTTCTTTAACCAACTGATGCATTGAGTCTACTTTAACAGGTCTGAGACCACATAGGTGTTTGTAGTGGAAGCTACAGAACTGAATAAAACAAAGTCTTACCTTTTGATCTCCTAACATGCACACTTTTAGGAGATATCTATCCATCCATATTTCACCTATCTCTGAAGAAAATTATTCTATTTCTATGCAGAAGAGTACTTTTGAAGCTCAGTACAATGACCGATATTTTTTCAGAGATCCTGAAGTGCTCTGCATTCTTTACAGACAGGACTATATAAACAGGGAACATTTTATCAACCTCTGAATTCAGGTATCTCAAACATGGAAGACAGCAACCATTTTACATGGCACCACAATACCCATATATGAGTTGAGGATATCAAAAAAGAGAAACAACAACAAAAAAAAACCCAGGGAAAAAAAAGTAACTAACTTAAACCAATCAAACTCTAGCCAATGCAACAAAATGTGCATGCTTTCTTCTGCTAGAAGCACATACATTTCTTTTGTGAAATGGCAACAACCTCAACACTACATGTCACTGAGAAATTTATCATCTCCTCTGTCCAGTGTCCCTCCTCGTTCCCATCACTAGCTATTACATTGATTCAGCAACTGACTCCAAGGGAAAAATACCACTCACTAATTACCATAGAGTGGTGTTCATTCAGCACTTCAGTTTTCCTTGGAGGCTTCTTACCCAAACATTAACCCTCAACCAAACCAACCTCAGCTGTTTCAACATTCTCTTTTTCTTTTTTTTTTTTTAATGTATATAAAACAGAAGAACCAGACCAGTTGCAGTCAGACTTCTTGGCAATTTAACATTTTTAACCAAAGTAATTTATAAATTATGCCAGTGGAATATTTATTTATATGAAGAATTTTGTGGGTTATTTTAAAGGTGGGATTGGAACTGCTTTTATATAGTAAGTGACTGAGAAATCTCTGAACGTTGTCTTGTATAAACGTCACGCTAGCAGCAATGCTACAGAACAATTTTGCTTTTGTCGAGGACGTACGTACGTTTCAATTAAATACTTTAATTACGAAACAGTTGCTTATATTGCTATGCAAACTCAAAATGGTTTGGGTGTTAGCTTTTTTTTTGATCTACTCTAATATAAAAGATAGTGTAATTCAAACATAACAAAACCAGAGTGTTCTTCTCTCTGCAGTAAGAGGGGAAAGACACACAGCAGGAACTAAAGGAGAACTTGAAAGGCTCCGTGCTGGCCGCCTATCAGGGTCCCCGCTATTTGCATACCAAAGGTAGCAGACATCTGGGGCAGAGTCTGTGCGGTGCCTCACTGCCTCTTCTGCGGGGCCTGTGCCGAGGGAATTCCGCCCCAGCCAGAAATGGGGCTTCCAGCCCTTTTATGCTGCTCTGGCCTGTTTACCTACCATAACGGGGTCAGAGCACAGGAAGAAATCTTAACCCTACATTTGAGGCAGAGAATGCTGCAAACCCAAGGACCTGGCCACATGTGGGATTCGGTTATCGGCAGCAGCTCTGCCAGCCAGCACTAATGTAAACCCCAAATGTAGAACAAAAAACTTCTGCTTGAATCCTGCTTTGAGACTAAAGTCACATTGGAGAAGTGCTCTGAGGCATTGTAACAGGCATCACAGAAATGCTAAGTACTCTTTTTCCAGGCTATTTTTAGAAAATTACTGAAGAGCAAGATGTTACACCTCTGCCATGTGCATTGTATTTTCCATAGTTGCATCAATTACAGAGTCAGGTAAGGATGGTCATACATAAAGATACACTCTCAGAGTGAACACCACACTATTTTTTAATTTTCTGGAAATTCTTTGGAGATGTTCCCCCCTTCCCCAGCTGACCATTGAATCACTGCACAGCCTCACAGTGTTTTGCTGTGCTTGGACATCCTCCAACTCTGGACACTCCAGAGTGAAAAGTCAAGTAGAGAAAGGAGAACACAAAGATGAAGGCACTGAGAGGAAGGAAACTATCAAATATCACAATCCCAACAAGCCATTGCTTTTCTCTGGGATCAGCTTGAGGGTTAGTAATGTTCTTCTAAACTCCATGCATAACAATAGAAGCAAATTACTAACAAATCAGTAAAAGTAGTAAAACTACTACTACCAAATGGAATCCTTGCAAGCACAAGTTTGAATATTTCACTCTAAAGCTCAAAGGATATACTAAACAACAGTTTTGTAAAACACTCTTTTGCACAGACTGACAAGAATTGTGACCAGATACATAATATTGAGGGGTTGGAGTGGCCAAATGTACTATTTTAAACCACAGCATATCAGCAGAAGAGCTGGCCAAGTACTACGTCACTTGAAATTTTTTTAAAGGGAAATATCTTGATAAAATTTACCTGCTGTAAAACCAGGTTAAAAATTCTGTGTATGTTTTTTAATGGAACCCGAGCTCCAGTGCATGGAGTAGCATGTCTTAGTGAAATTAAGCACTCCTGGTTTTCAGCCAACAATTAATCAGGTTATGTTTGATACCTCTTAATAGAAAAGAACAATTGCTACTAAAGGAATATAGCAATTAAGTCACTAGGGCTAAATTGCCACATCCTTACAGTTGGCTTCAGGATTGGGTTTTCTGTGATGCAATCTCCACCAAAATTTCTTCACAAAGATTCCCTTGCAATGTGTCAGTGGGAGAAGGTAAAAGTTTGCTTACCACCTCTGTTCAAAAGCTGCACCTTATCCTGGAGAAACCTTGAGATTTTTGGAGGTCAGAGATCTCTTTTCAGAGGCTCCACCAGAGCCATCTTTGCCATGATCTCCCTGTTTCTCTTCAAACAGAAGATCCCTACAAAAACTAATGTAGTTTGAAAACATCACCTTTTCATTAAAATTTTCTAGTAGGAAGGTGTATTTTATTCACCTCTCAGTTCTATCCCCAAGATAAATTCAGAAGCATATAGGGTAGAAGCTTCCACAGCAAGTAATTGAGGTGGGCATCTCAACCAAAGGACTCCTGATGCTGTTCTGAAAGCAAGCTCCATGTAGATGCACAGATCTCAGAAGCATGATCTGGCCCCCGGACATGATAGGTTTCCTATAAAGAACAGTGTTACTCTAATCCCTCTCTTGTCATGAAATATTCAATTTTCTTTTTCATTCTTACAAAATAAAATGCTAAATTACCTAGTTTAGTAGGTCAATGTCAAAACTTATGATGAAAAAGAATCTTCCTAAGAGAGTTTCTTAAAACCTGTATAATCAGGTTGGTAATGCTGCCCACAGGGAAAACCCATTAGCAGAAATCTCTAACACATTTCAAAAAGCTAAACCTAAGTGGATTGTGGGTATGCCTGTTTGCTGCATTGCAAGCAGCCCAACTCATCTGAAAGCGTTGCTACATCTCAGCGCACTGGTTTTCCTCTGCACATACTTGATGTAGAAATCTGGTGGTGCAGACAGGCAGATTTTGTGAAGATGAGGAAAGTAGATTTCATCTTCCTCACATAACTGGAAGATATTTTGTGGCTGATTTCAAGGGTTAAACTCCCCTCCTGAACTTCAATGCTCAGAAATTCTATGCACTCTCTTTTTAGAGTACTCTTCCTTCCTTCCTATCTGCTAACACAATAGGGAAAGCTTTGTTATCATTAATCATCTTCAGAGCCCTGGGGATTCTCTGAGTATTAGAACTGCTGCAGCCTCTCTGGAAAAACTCACAGAGATGTGCACCACAGTTTCTGTCAGAGTTCACTCACACAGATTTTCATTAATAACTGCATTTACAAGCCGGGGACATGGTTAATGCTTCATCTGAAGTCAAAGAAACTAAATCTTTGATAATTATCACCAGAATCAATATTCTTAAATAAAGTATTTGAACTTTTTTTGACATAAGGATCTGTAATCTGAAGGGAGGAAAGAGACAGATTTTTCAGAATAAAACCAAATAATGTTTTGCACTGCACACAACATCACTAGATATTAGGAAAGGTAAGATAAGCATTGCAAATAGAGATGGAAATGTATCAAAAATTATCCATTTTTGAGAGACAATGACTGTGCCTTAACAGAGAATAATTTACACTGACTAAACACCTTAAATAGCGGGCACTGTATGAGTTTAGCAGCAATTATTTGACTAATTCATCTTGTCAGCCTCCTAACAAATAGCCCTGAAAAAAAGCAGCCTGTCTTGTAATTTCTGGAGACTTCGAAGGAAAAGGATATCCTGTAGAAATTAAAGAAAAGCAACATGGCTGAGAAAACATTTGTAAATAAGTCATCAACATTCTGATTAGATCTCTAACTCCTTGATCTAAATGTCTTGGTTTTTTTCATGCATTCTGCTACTTAAAACTAATTTAAAAAATACATTAAGTGCAGGAATAAACAAAGACAAAAATGTACTCCTGATTTCTCAAAGTCTTTTCATCTGCAGGTGCAAATTTTGCGCTTATTTATAGCTGTTTCCTCAACTTAATGCCCACTCTTCATAGCAGTACAGTGACAGCATTAATACACCCAATCCCCTATCTGAAGCTGAAAGATACAATGTTCAGATGTGGAGAAGTGAGTTTTTAAAACTCTTCAGACAACACATATGAATTTCACAAACAATCCAGCAACACAATCCTGTAACTAAAAATAAAACAACAGCTTCTGATTGATCCCAGTTTCAGCATCACCAGTGTCATAGAGACTTAAGGGGCATTTGTGCCTGAAACTATGTGAACACTAAGTAGTTGTGCAAGTGCATGTCAAGATAAATGTCCCTACCAATCCACAAAATGATTGTTTTTATGCATAATTGCAGTAACTACACATGCAGGTTAGGTCCACAGCATTGATTTTACTTGCCTATCCTTGTGCTACTACAATACTGATAATTTGAATCTTATTCTCATTGTTTATACAGTCAACAAGCTGCTGTGTTTGTAAACAGAGGCCTGTGAGCTAAAACTTGGTGTCTTGCTCCACAGAAATTGCAATCTAAACAAAAATCCTCTGCACTGGAGAGTAGATTGGTGTTCACTCCACTGAGAAACAGAAGGGAAGAAACAAGAACAAGCAACAAGAGAGGACAGGAACAGTAAGGCAGAGGGATTGCGCAGAGTGCTACAGAAATAACCCAGCACACAACACAATAGTTCACAGCAGTGAACAGTGGGACAGTGGGCACATTTTACATCAGATTTCCATTTACTAAAAAGGGTTTTTCAGTGTTTTCCTACTTCAGAAGAGCATAGAGAACATAAATACAACAAGGAAGAGGAGGTAGTGAGCAAATTGTGGCAAGTAACCACTGTGGTGGTCATTATGGACATATATAAGGTAGATTGAGATAGATTAGTATAAGACATCTGACTAGGATGTAATAGGAGATGCTAAATAAGTGAGAAATCATCCCCTTTAACCCTAGACTATGTTCCATCACCTAATGAGACCTCTTTCCAAAGGAAGTGGGCTATAAGGCATGTTTATGACACAGCACTCTGGAGCAGGCACATCTGAAAAGGGTGGTCTAGTCAAGCACAGTGTCTTCACCCAAGCATCTTTTATCCATCAGCCACCATGTTTTGGAGCTGTTCACCAAGATGCTTTATGCCATCATTTAAATGCTGCTTTAGACAACATTTTTTCCTGTTCCTTTGATTGATGTCCAGCCCAGCACATTATCCTTTCCTTTAAATTGATGTCACTTTCTTTAAGAGCTTAAGCATTACTCTAAACTGTGTTTTAATTGCTATTTATATGTCCCTCAAGTGTGCAGAACCATTTATTGTTCAGCAAAGGCCAGGACATTTTATAAATAAAATCCTCACTTGCTACTGAGAATGGTAATATTAGCTGACAGCATCTGGATGCACTTTCAAAGCAAAGATTTTAATTTTGCAAGACAAAGCTAAAAACACAGATGGCATAAGCTGGTGTGAAACCTGCAGAAAGCTTTTTTACCCCCCGTTCTTCGAATACCATCATAAGTTGGTGAGTAGGAGGAAAGTTAAAGCTTACATACATCCCAGCATGCCAACCCATGTCCTACTGAGATACTTGACTGTCTATTGCTTCTAAGCAGCTGGAAAAATGTCAAACTGTCATCACTGATTAAAATGGGATTTTATAGAAGGCATCATACATATTGTCAGAATTTTAGAATTATTTTGTATAATGGAAATTAAAAAATTGCTCATTTTGCTTTAAAACATATTTTCTTCAAATTTCCCTCTGTTTCACACTAGTGCTTACTCAAGGCTGTACTTATTCAGTAATTATGGACTTCACTTTGCTTTGGAGAGTTGGGGATTTACCCACCATGATTGTTCACTGAAAAGCCTGTACTACTCCCAAACAGCCTGGAATTGCACAGATGTCTTCACATCAACATTTCGGCCACTTGCTGTCTCCAGGCTCACTCCTGAGCACTTGAGTGGAGCTGCTGGTGCCTGTGATTTTGATCTCTGTGGCTCACCTGCAGTTCCCTGCCTTTCCCTCCCTCAGCTCAGGAAGTAACTAGCTCTGTCATATAAACACCTTGTTAGAGACAAGAGGACCACGTATCCAAGGATGTACTGTATTAGCCTTTACTATTCAATGCAAACCTTCAAATATAGAACCCAGAGCCTCCTGACTCCCATCTCCTCTTGTCATCATGAGATCCATCATTATTTGAATTTCCTTAACCTCGAGAGAAAGCTTGAGCATGAAAGTCTTTGATCTGAACTCTCTGTTAGGTGGCAAAATTAATGTAATCCCTTCCTACATGTGTGCATCAGCCAAACTTGCCAATATTCATTCAACAAAACCTCCATGCGAGCAAGACCCAGGAGATACGTAGCACTGAGCACGGAAAGGAAAGATCTGAGAGTCAACAGCAGGGGCAAGAGACAGCACCTACTCCCAGAGATGCTACAGAAGGGTACAACTAAAGTTTCTGCATTCCAGGACAGTGCTGCACCACCAGCCTAGAACCTGACTGACCATGCTGGGGCAACCTGTACTTACCAGTCACACAGGGAGAGTCCAAGCAGTGCTCCACAGATCCCTGCTGTGGGACTGCCCACCGCCAGCCCCTCTCCCTGTCAGACTGCTGCCCACAGCAGGTGCCCTGGGTCATGGTGTCTTGTTAAAGAGTTAATCACTTACAGGCTGGTGCTCCTCAGTACCACCAGAGAGTCAGCATTAGCCCAGATCAGTAATGAGCTGAACGTGCTTGCTGGTGCTGCAGGGGCTGTAGCCAGCAGCTGCCCTGTCGCTGAGTGACCACGGGCTCTCCCCTCGCCACAGCCTGACCCAGCCCAGCGGGCAGCATCCCTGGGGCAGGGGCTGCTGTGCACAGGACTAATGTGTCAGGACAGGCTGTTCCACCCATAGAGGCACCAGAGCCTTTGGGCATCACCAGGGCAGGGCCCCACACCACCCCCAACTCAGCCCAGCTTAAGGGACCCAGGGCAGCCACCAGCAACACTGAGGGACTGGGCTGGGCCAGCACTTAAACACCTTGGGTGGGACCAGGTGGAAGCAGAGGATTGTGGAGAGCAGCTCTCTCTGTGTGGTGATTGATTGGCAGCACTGGGGTCACCACGGGTTAGGCATGGCCACAGACCTGCTGAGACATCTGTGGGGTGACCCTGTCCCCAGGGCCATCCCCTGACCCATGGCATGATGCCATCCCCAGACCCATGGGGCCACCCTGTCCCCAGTGCAATCCCCAGCCCCATGGAGTGACTCCATCCCCAGACTCCTGGTGTGACTCCAACCCCAGCACTGTACTCGGCCCTGCGCGTGACTCTGTTCCTAGCGCAGTCCCCAAACTCATGGGGTGACCCAGTTCCCAGTGCAGCCACCAGTCCCGTGGGGTGATTCCTGTCCCCAGCTCTGCGGGGTGACCCTCACTCACCCTCTGATGCACACAGGGTTAGGGGTGACCCCAGCCCTGCAGTCCGTGGCTCTCAGAGCTGGCCCAGGTGTCCCATCCAGGGTGGATGCCCCAATGGCACACTGGGTCACCACCTCGCAGAGCCAGGCCTCGTTCCTCACTGCTCAGCTGAGTGCCCAGATGCCAGGTTAGGACACAAAAGCAGGGACTGCTTTACAGTGCCTGGGTTTGGTTTCTTTCCTTTTCCTCTTCCTTTTTTTTGCTGCAGCTGTAACTGCATTTTGCAGGAAATAAACTATAGCCCCCCTAGACAGTCTGCAAAGCCAGCCCTGTGGTGAGGTGGGCACCATTGGCCTCAGCTCTGAATGCGGTGTGGACATCACTGGGAAAACGGTGAAGCAAGTTCAAGTATGACAAGCTGGACATTGAGTCACGGTTTTCAGATGGCACTTCTGGCCTTAAAAAGCTGTCTCATCTGCAGCAACTGCCCAGTTTTTCTGCTGAAGCCTGTCCCCCTTGTATTTCCCTAAGGACCCAGTGAACCCATGAGCAGGAGCCCCCCCAGGGATGCTGAAGCCACCTCCCTGATGTCCTGCCAAGCTGAACTGCATCCTCCTGGGGAACATGAAATGGAAGCAAACCTTGATTGCTAGATTCTCCACTGGCATTTATGCTGGTACGTCAGGAAGATAATCAGCTCATCTTGGAAAAAATGGGGATGGTTGGTAGGGGACAACAAACAGACCACCACAAAAATATGAACTCTGTCATACCAATTCCTTGTTCTTTTTAGCCAGTTACTGCATCACTCTGAGTGTTAGGAAATGGTCTGCATGGGGAAAATAAAGTGACCTTTTTGCAAACCCTTGCAAACACAACAAAATTATGTAAATACAGTCCTCCACCCAGTGTGCCTGCAACCCTCTGCACCGGTGGTTAAACCTCAGCCAAACCCGGATCTCTGGAGAAAACAGAAGGTTAAAAAGTTAATTTTTCTCACCTGGACAGCACTGGATTGTTTTTAATCTCTCCTGGGACATACTGCAATCAGGCAAAGGTGCAAAGAGAGATAGCTGCAGACTGATAATTTCTCCAAACAAATAATCACAATAAATTCATCAGAGCAAGAACTCTTGAAATACCAGAGGCCTAATGTAAACAAAGAGCTTCCAAATATATAAACTAAAAAGATGATGTTCAACCCCTTTAAACAAGCAGAGTGATTGCAATGTACTTTAAAATTTGAACAAAGCTTTTGCTCCATTCCAGCACTGAGCTGCTGAATCAATGGGAGGTGGGCAGTGCTGTAGTCCCAGCCTGTCCTGAGGACTTTGAGCTAAAGCTGAGACACTCGTGGACACAGCCATGCTCCCACTTCACCAGGTATCCCTCACAAGAGACACCTGGATTTTTGAGAGATTTCAGCATTAGCCAGCCCTGCACAGCCCACACACATGGCACAGGGGGATCACCCCACCGGGGCACCCCACGCTGCCCCTCTCTTAGGCATGGTACTTCTGGTGGGTTGTGCCCACTAAATTGGTTCACTGAGGTGGCTCAGGTGCCTTGCTAAGCTGAGCCGTTGGCAGTGAGCACAAGTTCCTGCTGTCCAGCCCACTCTCTCTGGAAGCAGCCAAAGGATCCTGGGGCCACATCTGCTATTCTGGGTCACACTCAGCCAAAGATGATTCCCCACAGTCAGAGGAGTCTCACAGAAAAGTGAGGTGCTCTTCAGTGGGATTAGGGACACTAATGTGTCACAGAACTATTTTCAGTCTAAAAGCACATTTTTAAATCAGCGGTTCTAGTTTTAAGACTTGGTCATAAATCCTCAAATGAACAACACAAAGGTAGCACCCTGTCCCTGTAAACAAATCACTTCATTGAGATTTTTACATGATACATTAAACTGACCATATGCACTAATCAAAATATCAGCAAATAAAGCTTCTTGCCCGTGTTTTCCTGAACTGTATACCTTTAGCACGTCTGCTGATCCTGAGGTATTAACCAACCACTCTTTTATAACTGTGAAAAGCAAATATTGACTGAGCATTGCAGTACGGTAAATAAATTACATTTACCCTGACAAAGTGTTCATTGCCGTCCCTAATTATACACAGTGAAAAACATTTAGTCTGGCCATTCAAGAGCTGGATAAATAGTCTTAACAGCTACCGAG
>VZTH01018488.1:3614-11114 GCA_013397815.1 Aleadryas rufinucha | reverse complement strand
TTTTTTCCCTACACTGGAGGAAATGTTTAAAAATTATCTAAAAAAATACAACTTAGAAAAATACCCCAGTACTAGGTGTCCGCAGTTTATGTTGCACGCCAGCTGCCTGTCCTATCTTTCCATGCCTGTCCACGCGCTCCTCACCACACACACCTGCACTCCCAGTTGCCTCGAATTCCCTTTCCCCTGCCTCCCCGGTGCTCATTGCTCTCCCGGTGGTAAAAATCTCCTGGGTATGGAAAGCTGGAGCTGCCCAGGAATCTCTGTGGGCTTCACTCTCCCATGGCCCCAGCTCTAGTTTGGGGAACAGGGTTACATCTGACAGGCTTTCCACCCCAATCGAGTTTTAGTCCTCGGTGACTCGCCCCGTGTCCTGCTCCTGCTGCCAGCTGAAGGTGACAATCACTACTGGGAATCAAAACATGTCACCGTCCCAGTAATGCTGGCAGAGGTGTGGAAATCGGCCACGAAGAGAACAGTGGATAAACCGGGCCATAGGCCGCCAATGCAGGGAGCTCTGGACATGCTCCCACCCATCTCCTCAGACACTTCCCCTTGCCTGCTCACGTCCAGGACACTCCAGGGACCCTGCCCGGGCCCAGGGCAGGCAGAGCTCGGCTCCCCTCTGCCGAGGAGGTTATAACAGCTTATTTCCTTCTCTAAGTGCTAACACCACCTGGTTATCTGCTAACCATAGAGCACTGGGGTGCTGGTAACCACCCTAAAGTTTTTGGGGTTTTTTTTGCAACGTCATGGCCAGGAGTCAAGGGCACCCCGAGGGAAATGCTGCTGCCCCAGTGGGGCCCGGACATACCAGCCCAGCACCGGCAGGGCTCTCCCCAAACCTGCTCCCTGCACTTCCATCCAGCGTTATTGCAGATCCAGCCTCTTTCACCAAACAACAGATGCAGCCTCTAATGCAAATATTGCCATTTCCCTGCTGAATTAGCCTTGTCACTTAGCCCAGAAGCTGGCAGCGTTAAGCCAGCTTGCATTTTAATTTGGCCCTGAAGTTACTTATTTCATTATTGATCAAACATAATGCTGAATCAATGTTCATCTTGTTACCTGGGCCATTTCCATGTAATACAGTGATAGCACTGCCTGGAGTTACTCATTCCCATCCCAAAGTGACTTTACCATAAAATCAATGCTTGTTTGTTACTGATATAAGGCAGCATCAGTGGGATGAAGAGCGAATAAAGCAGTTACGCCACCGCGATCTGAAAGTTTGGACGGAATGTGTATGAGAATAAAGACTTTGATATTTAAATGTATTTTATCGGCATCAAAATCATCCTAGCCAGGCCGATGGGACAGAAAATCTCAGGCAGAAAGATGATGGGCTTTGATACTGTAGGTGTTGCCATTTGTAAATGCTACCTGGGACCTAATGCGGGAATCATTTCTCTACCCAGAGTATCATTACACAGCAGATGTGGGCTGTAAGCTCTTCCGGGAAGGGACTGTTTTGGAAAAATAGTAATTAATACAATAGTAATTAATGATTGTGTCACAAGATTAGGCTCCGCGCAGTGTTATCTTCAGCGCAGCTGCTGCTCCTTTTCTTTGCTTGTGTTTTCCCCTCCAGCTAATAAACCCAGTTACAAATTACACGGAGCCATCCCCCTCTCCGGCTCTCCCATGCGGCCGGAGAGTGCTGGAACAACCCACGCGAGGAACACCCCATTTCGCTGCCACACGGAGAACCTCCAGAGGTGTCATTTGAGCTGCATTTTCCGCGCACGGCACCTCCAGCCGCCCCTCTCCCCGCTCCACACCGGATGCACAGGCCCCAGCCCGAGGGGAGACACCTCCCGGTGGGCTGGGGACGAGGGAAGGGGGTATCCTTCCCTCGGGGGAAAGCCGGAGAGGCACCCTCCCATGGCGGCGGCCCGAGGGGACGGTCAGAGCATGGGGAGGGGTGAGTCCCCGCAGTGCCGGGGGAGACCGGCTCCCCGCTGCACCGTGCCGGAGGCTCCTCCGAGGGCGTGCCAGAAAACGGACCAGCAGGGAGCAATAATCTGGGTTTAAACCGGCTGCTAAAGATCGAGAAACCCAGGATACCGTCGGGTTCGATTTAAAAAAGGCTACAGCCCTCCAGCCGCACCGGTACCGGAGCCGCGGACATCCTCTCACCAGCGGAGGAAGGTGTTGACGGTCCCGGCCCGAACGATAAGAGCCGGGGCTGCAGACGTGGGAAACGTGGAGGGGAAGTTTGCTGCCGCTATGCGCACTTTGCGCCCACTCCTCCGCCCCCGCGCAGCGCCGGGACCGGCCCCGCCGGACTCACAGAGCCACGCTGACACCGACAAGGCACACCGGCCGCTCATTCCGATCGGCGGCGGAAAATCTAACTGGGCGCATAAAATATATTGGCATAAAATTAGTGAATTGCACTAGCAGATTGTAAATCACCTAAACGGTCAAACCACAGATATGAATCACAAATTCCTATAAAGATTAATGTTTCCTAAGATTCACGGCAATTATGCAGTTTTTGGACAAAAGGCTTTTCCCAACCTATCATTCCTGAGCTCTGCTTTTTTCTTTTTTTTTTTTTTTCTGAAGTCTTTCCAGGTTTCGGTGGGGTTTCTAATGTACGATTTACCAAAGGAAAGGTTTTATTAACACCTCTAAAAACTATAAAGTTTAAAGGCAGGGAGAAAGGGAGCAGATCGGAAGTTGGGTAACACAATATACTGACCTACTGGCAACGGTCCGAACGCAAATCAACAAAGCACCACAATGGTGGGAGGGGGGGAAAGTCAGAGAAATGGAGGGGAAAAAAAACCCCAAGAGGCCAGCTTTGCCCCGGCGGTAACCAGGCTGTGCTCAGAGCTGCCCCCGCAGCCTTCGGCATCTGCTAATAGCCCCTTACCTTTGCTTACCCCCTTGTGGTACACACTGTAGCCTGAGCCGCTTAAAAGCGGAAGAAGCAGGAGGAGAACACGCCTGCGAGCAGAAAGGGGGCATTATTTCTCGAGGAAATAGGTTGGCAGGAGGTGTACGGGACTTCAGGTCTCTCAGGCACTATTTTTCCCTTCTCGCCTCTGTGCAGAACTGGAGATAATAGTTGGGGCTGCAGGTAACGGAGTCTGTTCTTATTCAATTTCCCTAAATGGCCTGGAGAGCACTTAAAAGCCCGGAGAGCTTCTGGCCAGCATTTTCTTATTAACTAATTTCACTTCGATCCTATTAAAGTGTATGCTTTCTAACCTTCAAATGAACCTCTCCCCCCTCCCCCTTCTAAAACAAAGCCAATACCTTTTAATGACAGAGTAAAGCTTTTGAAAATGTTGCTACCTCCTCTCCTAACATTACAGAACGCGTGGCGCATTAACAGCCGCGGAGCATCCACTCTGGCTGCGGGCCCTCCCCGCACCCACAGGACCCAGAGCACCCAGGAAGGCTCCGCCGAGGCTCGACGGTCCCAGCGCCCTGGAAGGGCCGGCCGAGCTAAGGGCAGCTGTGGACAGAGGGCGCTAGAAAATGAGATTGGGCAGATTTGCCTTATTTCTCTTTGGGAAAATCTCAGCAATAATGGATTTTAAATGGATACATATATTTACCATTTCAAAAGGGTTCTGCTGTTTCCTGGTAACGCTCACCACAAATGGTAATAATAAAAGATGAAGTATTTTTTCTCACCTTAGGTCATTAGATTTACAGACAAGGTACTAAATCATTTTAGCTCCCCAAACTTTGAAGGAAAGGCGTGAGCACGCACTCCTGTCCCTTTCTCTTCTCCTCCCCCTTCTGAAGAAACACGCAACGGGAACAGAGACAAAACAGTCGCCGAGGCTCGAAGAATGTTTCCCTTTAATAGTTTACTACCAGTAGTACTACCACTACCAATAATAGTTGAGTTGACGTTGGCTGCAGAGTGCGGGTTGTCAGTGGCCTCGTCCCAAAGTCTTAACATGAAGGGTCATTAATTGTGTTTTCTTTCCAAATCATATGCCACTGCAATTAACAGATTCTGATCAAGAGACTCCTTTCAGATTGATTCCATATGTGATAAGGAATGTGCAGCTTGTTATCTATCTGTCGCCTTGGAATTATGGAAAAGCTTCAAACGTGTAATTTGAAGAGTCTTTTACCCAGCGCTTTGATCTTTCCCTCTATTTTTTAACTCTTGTTCTACTGCGGCCCTTCTCCTAATCCCACTTGTTTGTTTACCCCCCTTCCCCCGGTGGCTGCGCCCCGTCCCTCGTGTGCTGTGGCACGGCGCAGGTCCCACCCTGCCCGCACCCCAGCACCCCGCGGGAGTCAGCCTGAACCCTCAACCCTGCCTTCTGCTCTCCTGCAACTTCCATCTCGCAGCCTTCCGCTCCTCAGACGGGCACTGCGGCAGAGAGACACCCCGGGGCCAGGGCCACCTCCGTCCCCGCGGTCCTCCGTGACCTGGCGGAGAGGGGCGCGGCTGGGCGTGAGGGACAAGAACCGAGAGGAGGGTCCCGGGGGCATCGGGGCGGGCGCGATACTGCCTACGGAGGGTGCCCGGTTCCGCAGCCCCAGAGCCGGCTGCGGGATCGGGGACGCCCCGCGGCCGCCGGAGGGAGGTTCGATTTTAGCTCGGCGACGCTGTGACCGTGGGGAGGGCGGGCGGGGGTGTGTGTGTGTGTTTCGGGTGATAAATCAGGACCCGCTCTCCCTGCTCTGACAGGTCCCGGCCAGGAGACACGTGTCTGGCCGGCCGAAGAGCGCTCCGCCGCCACGGCTCCCCGGGGGCGACGGCCGTCGGGCCCCGCGCCGCCGCTCCCCTCGTCGCCTTGCAGGACGGGCCGGCTCCAGCCTCTCCTTCTCATCTCCCTTCGGCTCCAGCCAGGCAAAGCGACTCCGCTCGGCTTCGCTCTTCCCCTGCTATTTCCTCGTCCGTGGGGAGAGGGATTCCATCCGTTCCCTGTTCGGCTCCCATCGCCGCCTCCCGCTCGCCTTGCCCTGCAAAGCTTCTCTCCTCGCCCGGCCCCAATGCCGCGCTCGTCCCATCCTGCAGCGGCCCTCCCGCTGCCAGGGGCGGGCATCGCTCCCTCACCCCGGGAAGACGTCTCTTTTCCTCCCGCTCTTCCCCACCTTTTGCTGTCTTCTCCGCTTTCTTTTCCCTCCCTCTCAGCCAAGAACATCCCTACAGATTTCTCCTCCCGTCCACTCGGTACGGCTATGCTTCCTCTCCGTTTCTTTCCCATTAATAAACCATCCCTCACCCTCACTCTGACCTGGATCCATTTGCACCCATAAATTTCTCTCCTCCCGTGTCTCCCTCTCGGCTGTCCACGGCCACTTACACGCGGTAGCCCCCCCCGGCTCCGGGGACCCCCCGGCCGTACCCACCCCGGCACCGCCCGCCACTGCCGGCGGCTACCACGGGGACGAACTCATATTGATTGTGCAGCTGATTAAAAATCAGAAAATAATCCCGCCACCTTTGACACTCCGCGCCAGACGTGCAACCGCAGAAAGACGGGTCCAGTTTTGTGGGACACGCGTGTACCCCGGTGCCCGTGCGTGGGTAGCACAGCCCGACTGTAACACCAGAGTGGCGAGCACGACCGCATCAGACGGCAACGGATTTATCCCAGTTGTCATATCCGCCCCTTTTTTCTCTGAAGTAGATATTTTTAAAAGTTGTGGTCTGCACCCAAACTCTCCGCCGACCCCCTCGACATCGCGTCGCCGCAGCAAGCGCTGCCTCTACAGAAAAGTTTAAAGCACATCAGGACGTGGCGTTCGCTGCCTGTTTTCCTTTTGAGTAAAAAAGAAATAAACTTATAACTGAATTTAATATTGTTATCTCCCTTGCATTATACTATCAAAAGCACCAACGTTGAATAGAAGAAAATAAATTCCTCCAACCCAGAGTTGTTTTTGCACTAGATTAGCAGATAGGAAATGCTATAAAGATGAACTTAATACGATTAGAGATGTTTCCTACAGATTTTCATATATTGATTCAGGGAATTTTAATTCTGGAGCTTGCTTTGCTATAATCCGCATTTATTACAAGCTGATACAGTTTTATTATAGCAAGCTATCAAGGTCGATTCCTTTAACTGCATAATCTGACATGAATTTCATTTTTAAAGAAATGTAGTTATAAAAATCCATACTGTGGGCACAGTGGTTATATTGTACCTAAATCATATTTTAAAGGCAATAAATCCAGAGAGTATTTAGGAAGAGAGGGGAATACGGTTAAACGGCTGTCCTACAGCCGCAACTCCTCAAAAGACCTTTCAAACTTTTTGTTTCATTTAAACACCGAGTATTTTAAAAAGCAGATAACGGTGGCAGGTTCAGGTCTCCTCTCCCCCCACGTTGCGTGAACTTTTTAGGTTCCAGCCCAGGCTCTTCCTCTGCCCGCAGCAGCGGAGCAGGGCACACCGGAGCTTGCCAAAGACGCGTCGTGATTGAACTGTATTTTAACTGCTCTTAAAAGGCTAAATTGCAACTCATGCTGGTTTCAGAGAAGGAAAAAAAAGGGGGGGGGAGGAGGAGGGCGCGCAACAACAACATCAATAACAAAATACAAACCGTAATTTAAAATGTGTGGATCATAAAAAACCCCAAACCCTATTCTGTAATTAAACTGTATCTTGACTTCTTCCCAACAGTTCCTTACAAACCCGTGCCACTGCTCCCTTTGCAAATGTTGCACGTACCAGGTACTTCCTTCTTAGCCTTGTAGTGATTCAGAACAGAGGGAATAAGCAAAATGATCATAAATTTCCTAATTAGAGATTTCGCACCAAGACAAAAAGGTGTTAATGAGTTTAATTCCAGTGCCTGTCATTGTCCCTTTTTTCACACCACTTATTTACTAATGGCCCAGAGGGCTGCTCCCGTCCCTCCTTTGTTAAGATTTTAATTTGCCTTCTTTTCTGCCTTTGATGTAAAATTGTGACCTACAACTCTTTGAAGTCCCTTATTAGGAGGAAAATTAACTTAGCTTTTCCACTGTATCTGCGCACTGTTAGCCCAGACAAAATGTAGAGAACTCCTTAAAGATCCAGTACATTAGGAAAATTTTCAAGGTAGTTCTGGAAATGCAAATTTTAAACAATGCAATAGACTTTTAAATCTATATTAGGAGATGTAACCCTCGCAAGGGCCGGAGCGGGGGAAGGGAAGGAGGGAATATCTTAATAAAGAAAACAAAATTAATCTGGGCAAGGAAAGGTTGTAAATCTAAAAACCTGAAAAGGGGAACTGGGAGATGGTGTTGGTGTGAGCCTTTATTTTTAAATGTCACAACTTTTCCCTGTCCCTCTCGTGTACCGCTCACAAATGACACCCCGGCTTCCTATGCTCCGGGTGAGGGGGGGCTAAGAAAGAAATTATATCTAAATCTATCTCTATATAATTAGAATACCATGAGGCAGGGTTAAACCTTTGTAAAACACACAACTGATTGGCGATCGCTAAAACGAGATTTGAAAGCAACTCAAATAAAAGATCGCGACGTCAGTAAACAGATTTAGAAAAAAAAAAAGAAAGGCG
>VZTH01018483.1:710772-724651 GCA_013397815.1 Aleadryas rufinucha | reverse complement strand
GCCAGGGCCTCACCACCCTCTGATTGAGGAACTTCTTGCTAATGTAAATCTCACGATCATGGATGTACAATTGGTTTTGGGCTCTGGCTGCAGCGGCAGCTTCCACCATGGCCATCCCTCCTCCTCCTCCTCCTCCTCCCTAGGGCTGAGGCACATGCTGGGAGCAGTGGGGTTCTCACAGGCAGTGACCAAACAACAGACTGACTCTGTGTGAGGTTATCCCACTACCTGCACAGACAGGAATGAAATGGAGCAGCTCAGCGGTGCATCCGGAGCTGGGATGGCACAGCAGGAGCAGGAGGTGGCTGCAATGGCCCTGTCCATGTTCACCAAGGATGTGATGGCCCATTCTCTAAATCCTACCTACACCTGGTGCAGAACCACTCTGAGAATCTCCAGTACTTGAACAACCTCTGTTACAAAGCATCTCTTCCACCCAGGACCCCTGCATTGTCTGACACTACACCTGCTCTTGTTTTTCTAGAATAAAAAATGCTTCCAACCTGCTGCAGAAGCACGTGGCTGCAGACTGGGCAACACTAGCTCAAAGCCACACAATCTGTGGTCCTTTTTGGTGGGATGAGAACTTTGAAATGGAATGGGATGTAACAGTGACCTAAGTGATGGAATGCTGTGCTAATTGCATTAGTCATTTATACACTGGATTGGAAAAAACCTCACTGCTGAGCCTGGCCAGTGAAGATGTGCTCCAAATACATGGTGTGTGTCTGTGTGCAGCCTGCTGTGGGCTCTGAAACATCCCACACATCCCACAGCAGATCCCACCTCCGCAGAGCTGCTGAACTCCTAACAACCCCTTAGCTGCTACTCAGGACCATGGCATGAGGTGTTAGCCCAGGTTGGAAAGACATCATTGCTTCCAGCTAGCATGTCTGAGGCTTCAAAGTTGTGAACAGGTAATAGAACTGCAGCAACAAGCAATAAAAAGATGAATGAAATGGAAGGCAGCCACTGGAAAAGAGATCCATCCATTATCCCGGCCTGAAGGGTAATAGGTAAACAAGGCACTGGTGCACTGGCTGGCGCCGAGCTCGCCGGCACGGGAATAATAAACAGCACAATTATAACTCCTGTGCTTGGAGGTTTCAAAGAGAGGGAGAAAAATAGGGGAAAAAACAATGGCGTTAATTTAACCAGATACAGACATTGCATTTGTGTTGCTGAGGGGGAAGCAGGATGTCCCTGCCAGGGCTGGCCCGTGAGCCCCAAGCCAGGGATACCAGCAAAGCCCCTCCAGCTTCACACCCAGATGTGATGCTGCACCCAGCTGAGCCCCCAGCCCAGTCCCTGGCAGCACCCGCGGGTGAGAGGGCCCCAGGTGAACAATGGATGGGTGAGATGTTTCCCAAAACAGCCCTGGCGGGGATGGCACTGAGCTGCCAGCTCACCCCACTGGTTTATTAAGGGCTGAGAAACATCGAGGGGAAGGAGAGACAGATTTAAAATTACCTTGCCAAACTGCCCATCACTATTATGACAATTCCCCACATCAGCTCAATGCCCTGACAGCATGAACGGAGCTGTGTGGAGGCAGAGCCTCCTGGAAGCAGCTGAGGCAGTGCCCATCCCTCCCTGCAGCACCCCTGACACCTCGGGCTGTGCTCAGCACCACCTCCAACCTGCCCCTGCCCTTCCCCAAGGCTGGAAAGAAGCAGCAGCCCTGTTCTGTAAGTGGGAATGGGGGGAACAGCACCCTCCAGGGACTGAGTTGCAGAGGGAAGGGCGATTCCAACTTGCAGGAAGGTGCTCGGCACGGCACAGCACGGCAGCCCTGGATCCTCCAAAGCCATCCTCCCTGGATGTGGAGAAGGGAAACCACTTGGTGCTTAGAAGGGAGGGAGCACCAACACGAACGCTCTCCCTCCCTCCAGCCACCAAACCATTCTGCCTCCTTATCTGCCCTCAGCACCTCAGAACGCTGCTGGGAGGAATCAAACTGGGGCTGTGTGGGTGTTCCCACGTCCTGGGGCTTTGCCAAGCTGTAGCAAGAGCCAGGATGAGAGACAGAGCTGGAGGTAGGGATGGGAAGGGACTCTGGTAAGGGCAGACAGCTGCTCCCAGGGAATGCTCTGCCATGCATTGCCCTGACATCCCATTTGCCATGCAGCAATAATCCAGCAAGTAAAGCTGGCTCCACGGGCAGTATTTTGGGATTTCTTCATATTAATGGCATAAAAGCAACAGTCTGAAACTGCAAACAGCTTTTAAACAAAAATATCTATTCCCTCATGGCAAAGAGACGGCACAAAAACAGATAAAGAACGAACAAACAACCCATTTGGAAAATAATTCCTCAGTGATTTGGGAACGGCACAGAGTTCAGGCTCTGCCCCACCGTGAGGCAACGGGGGGAAAATTGCTCTAATCTAGTCTTTAGTGAGCTGCATCCACTGCTGAGCCTCCCAGCTAGACCAGGAGGTGTGACTGGAATAGATCAGCTCCAATCCCATCTACTTATTAACCCCACGGAGCATTTTGCCAATGGGAAGAACCTTTTTTAAAGAAAGGAGAGGGGTGCCCAGAAGAATACAGCTCTGAATGTGCTTTGGCTCAGCAGTGGAAGGACCAAGGGAGGCTTGTGGTGAGTGATGGAAGATCCCTCTTCAGTCCCCTCCCAAAGTGCCCATGAGGGCCTGCACAGGAGAAGCATCACTGGAGGAGTGCTTTGGTTTAAATCCTTGCAATAAGGCAGCAGCAGCAGCGATGCCATGGTGCACTCCTCTGAGCAGGAACCTTGATGCTGCCATGTCCAACAGAGCAGTCGAGCACCCCAACCTCCACAGAAATAATTAGTGGTTATTAAGCCACCTGAGCACAGAAGAAGCTGCCCACAGAGCTCCTAACACCTGATGGCTGGAGCAGAGCTGCAGGGATGCTGTGGTGCTCACATCCTGTTGGGCTGTGGCTCCACTGTCACTGATGGATGGGGAAAAGGGTCCTTGGCACCAGCACAAAGGGCCATGTGAGCTGGGAGAGGCTCTAGACAACGCAACAAGGTGCTCCATCAGTGCTGGGAAATATGTGGAGCACGGATGGAGCACACAGCAGGAACCAGTCTGGCTGCTGCCCAGCCCTGCTGCGGTACACTGGTCTCAGCAGCCAGTATCTGCTTCCTCCACCCATCCCCTGGGTGTTACCATCTCCTCAGTCACACAGCTGAAGTCCTTGGATAAAAGTCTGAGCTCCTTGGATAAAATGACACCTACTGAAGGGGAAAACCAAAATCTGAAGCAGCACTGACCAGAACCACATGTTGGTCTGAGGTCTGGGACCTCCCAAGCTGTGCAGCTGTGCTGCATCTTCACATCCATCTGTGCTCTGAATCCTGAAGGTATCCCCTGCACATTCACAGCTTTTCCAGCTGGTCAGATAGAACAAAGCCATCATTGCTACACCTGATACATCCCAGTGATGTGCTGAGCACAGCCAGGAGGGTGCCAAGAGGGTGGACCAGGCTCTACTCAGTGGTGCCCAGCAATGGGACAAGAGGCAATGGGCAGAAACTGATGTCCAGCAAGTTCCATCTGAACATGAGGAAGAACTTCTTCACTGTCCAGTGACCAAGCACTGGAACAGATTGCCCAGAGAGGGTGTGGAGTCTCCCTCACTGGATTATTCAAGAACTTCCTGGATGCAATCCTGTGCCACGTGCTCCAACTGGACCAGATGACCCAAAGTAGTTCCTTCCAACCTAGCCCATTCTGCAGCCACCAGAAGGGCAGAGACTCTTAATTAATCAGCACTGCAGCCCCTTAGGTGGCAAAGAGACCTCCCTGACCCCCGGAGATGGAAATTGTGCAGTAACTGAGAAGTGTTGCCCAGGCCAGGGTGTGCGAGGCAGCTTTTCCCAGCACAAAGGCTCCCTCCCAGCCCCATGCTGACATGCCTGGCAGATTGAGAATATCCTATTTATTAAAGACACTGAAGATGCGGCGACATGGGAAGCAGACACCATTCAAAAGATTGTCACATCTGCATAGCTAAAGGATCCCAGCAGTTATAAATCCCTCTAAAATACTCAGCCCCTTGTTCTGATAGCAGGTTCTTGCTCCTACTTCGCAGAAACAGGCTTTTAATCCCTAGTATTAGGCAGCTTCCTGCTATGTTTCAAATGCACCAAATTAAGGGCTTCTCTAACAGCTGGTGTCTTAATGCTCAGAGAGGTTCTTGAATATCTGTGAAAATCAGAGGCAAATTACATCTTTTAGTTAATAATTTCTTCTCCATTAACCTCCTTCTCTTCCCTTGTTAAGAGATGATGTAATGGTGCTTCCACACTGTAACCCGCCGACACCCCTGGCCACGCAGGGAACTGAGCCCTTCTCATCACTGCCTGGTGCTTCTGGAGCCAGCAGCCTACACTCAGACGGGAAAAGGGCAGCTGTGCTGACCTTCCAGGCTGCTGGAAGCATTTCTGGAGCAAGATGTGCTGCCTCCCTCCAGGCTCTGAGCTCTGCGGAGCCACTTCATCGCACGCTACAGCCTGCACCACGTGGGCAGCTTTGCAGGTTGCTCTTGTTTCAGACCTGCTTTCTCCTGCCCCTCACAGCTGTTACACCTGGAACCAAAGAGACTGAAACCCCTGTTTGTGACAGCAGGTTGTGTAAAGAACTTGGCTGCCACTACAGAGCCCCTCACTGGGAAAAGCTTCTCCTCCCTGTGCACCCCAGCCAGCACGGCAGGAGCAGTGCCAGCCCCGGGAAGGAGGACTAGCAGCCCTTTTTCTAACCACAAAACCTGTCTGGCAGAGACCTAGGGAGTGCTTTTTGGCCCCTGGAAGATGCCATCCCCACACCTCAGGTGTTTTATTCCAAGGGCAAACCCAGCAGGAACTGCTCCTGGTCCAGCTCTGGACCGCCCAAACCTGCTATCCTCAGCATGCCCTCAGAGGGGAAGACTTGAAGAAGCCACATGTCCCAGGATAAACCAGCCCTACAGACATTCTTGTGTGCTTTCCAGATGGAATTTAGCCCTGAGGACAGGGGATACATTTGCTACCTGGAAGCAAGAAAGCATCCCTTGACGCATCAGCTCATGGAAAACTTCATCTCTGCAGCCCTGGCTCTGCTCTGATGGACCCACTGACAACTGTAACGTGAGGGAGAGAAAGCAAAGAGGGGTCTACTGGGAAAATTGCCTTTATGTCCTCTCAGTTCTCCAGCAACTTCCATCAAAAGCTGCAGCTCTGCTGGTTCCAAGCGTTCTGCTGGCTGCAGCTTTCCCAGCACCTCTGCGCTGATGGAGCCTGTAATGCCTCTGTCATCAAGAGAGCAGAAGGCCAGAGCTCAGCTTGAATCCACAGCCCAAAGCTTTGGGAAGCTTTGCACTCAGCTGGACAAAAACACTTGGAAAAACTCTGTGGGCAGAAGGGATAAGGACCCACAGTTCCAGCTAACATCAGAGGCAGAAATGAGGTCTTGGTGCCTGAACAGGAAAGAAACAGGTGCTGGGTGGGGAAGAGCTGTGCCTGGATGGGATGTGGGCTGGATCCTCTCCTGACTGTGGTTAGTGCTGCTGCTTCAAAACTCACACACCCACCCTGGCTTACACCTGATAAAAACACAGCTGCATAAAGAAGACCTGAAGAAAAATAACTAAATAACTCATTTTCCAGCCCTGAATTCAGCAAGCTCTCCTCTGTGAGCCCTGCAAGGTGAAAGTATTTACCTTCAGCTCATTTACATTATTTATCATGCTACATCCACAGATCCTCCCAGTGCTGTAATGGGGGCACTGAGTAAAACCAGCTGGCATAGGCTGAGAACTAAAGGAAATGCTCTTTCACACTGCACACAATCAAACGACTCATTGTTGAGGATATCATGGAGATGAAAGACATCAGTGTTCAGAAAGAGATGAGGAAATGCTCCTGAGAAAGGCCCATGGAGCACAGCCAGATGTGTCTCGTCTGACAAGACACACGCTGGCCCAGGAGGGTCCTGTGCTGCTGCCAGGGGAAGGACGAGCAGGTAGGAAAGCCATGGATGCTTCTTGTCCTCTTGCTCTCTTCCCCTCATGAGCGAATCAGAGATGCTGGCTCTGTACCACTGGACCTTGGTCCCATCTCACCACCCTGACATTCCCAAAACCAGGAGCAGAACCAGGACATACCTGAAAGTCATCTGGAACACCTGCCCTTGGTTGACGTGCTGGCTCCTGTTGTTGTAGCCGTGCAGCATCTCCCCAAAAAGGGTCTCATTGAACTTGGCATCTGACTTCAGGCACTTGGGGCCCTCGCAGATGTCAGACAGCATCAGGCAGGACTTCCCATCCGGGGCCAGCTTGTACTCCTCCACACACCTGTGGGGCACCACAGGCCAAGTGAGATGAGCCAGGCACAGAGCAACCCACCCTGTGAGCCTCTGCCGAGCCCAGCCGAGCACCACCAACGCCTGCAGAGGTTGTTTGGACACGTGAAGGGTCACAGAGCCCAAATCCTCTGCCCTGGCTGGGTTGGGTGACCAGTGAATGGGGGCTTGGCTCCCAACTCCCCTCCCTCCTGTAGCCGCACAGCCCATCTGCCTGCAGTGAGGTTGGGTGGGGCTTGGAGCACCTGGTCTGGTGGAAAGGGTCCCTGCCCATGGCAGTGGGGTGGAACAAGAGGAGCTTTTGGGTCTCTTCCAACCTAAACCATTCCATGATTCCATGCTGTCCTGCCTGAAGCTGCCCCCGTGCTGGAGAGCAGAGCTGAGCCCACTGTGTGTCTGCTGCTCAGGTACAAACATTCCCCAGGCCACAGCAAAGCAAAATCAAGTTCCTGCCCCTTCTTCCACCCAGAAATACCTTCCTGCAAGGAAGCAGCTCCAGCCTGACTGCTCCTCTGCTCTTTGATCCCACTTTCAAGCCTATTTTGGGTAAGATTCACGTGTTCATCTTCAACAGACAGGAAGGGAAACTGAGGCAGGCAGCAGGGATGAGATTTAACTACAGATTTAACTTCCATCTCGGTGGAATCTTTTGTAAATGTGCCATCCTGCCTCTCCTCTTCTTCCACCAGCCTCTTCCTCAGCTCCCACCTTACTGGAAACCTCTGTTCCCTGCCTGCTCCTTCCTCCCCACAGCCCAGTGCTCTGATAACACCAACCCCACCTCCATCCAGGCTCACTTCCCTCTCCCCTTCCTCTACTGCATTTTCCTGCAAGCAGAACTCCCACTCGTCTGTCACACTTTTCCTTGCCTGTTCCCAAAGCACAGCTCAGCCTTGAAAAGGGATTATTAAAAAAGAAGGGGGAAACAGTCTCTGCCCTTGGGGATGCAAGGCTGAAATGCAGATTCATGCAGATGTGGGTGGAGACCATGGAATGGCCCAAGATTTTCTAGACCCTCCTCACAAAGGATGCTGGTGCCCACATGAATTTCCAACCCCTGCTGCAGGCACAGAGCAGAAAACGTGCTCTGTTTTGGTGACTCAGTCACTCTGTGCTGCTAAACAATAATAAACAAAAGAAGGTGGGGTGGGGGTGGGGAAACAATAAACCAGCAAAAAAGGGATAAATAAAGGAGAAGCTGGTACAGGCTGAGCTCCCTGGGCTGCTCTTCTCAGGGACCAGCAGCAGCCAGAGCTGCATGAGGTCTTTGCTGCACCTGCAGGCATCGGGAGTTGACGGATGCTCCTCGGAGTTACTGCTAGGAATTCACTCCCCTTCTTGCTTGTGGGCATTTTCCTTCCAAAAGGGCTTTTTTTCCTGTTCCTCATCCTAATCTGTCACACTGGGACACAGAGTAGGTCCCTGAGTGTGCCTGAGAGTGTGAACCAGCCGTGGGGCTGGGGCAGGCGATGGATGGCTGCAGCTGTGCAGCATAAAGCCAGATAATCACTGAGCTCCTTTTAGAGCACACTGCAGCCAGGGAGATTTTCCTGAGAGAAAATGCTAAATTGTGTAGGATTATGAGATCCCAGCTAAAATCAGGGATGAAACTCTATTTTTAAGAGACGCACAGGGGAGGAAAAAAAGTAAATTTTAAAAGTAGTGTTTTTTAAACAAATCCTACACCTTCCCCTCCAACACACAATGTACAATTTTTGGGTCCCTTCACAGTGAGTCACAGATCAAACTGTACTGTCACACTGAGGGAGAGAAGGAAGGTGCATCTGCTCACACTGCTCCACATACTTCCCTCAGGCAAACCAGGTGCCCCTATTCCCTGCTGGAAGGCAGCTCCACCGACAGCCTTCTTCTTGGACACCCAGCTTCAGGCTGAGTTGGGATGAGGGGCACAGGAGGTGGCAGGGATGGAGAAGGGCAGAGGCTGTTTGTCTGCTCGTCGAGGAGCAGTGGAGGGGACTCACCCACAGAACATGAAGATGGTGCTGGACGAGGGGTCGTGGGGCAGAGGGAGGGTCTGCTGCAGGCACAGCTGCTCACAGCCGCCGTTGAAGCCATCGGAGCAGTCGATCCCTTTGGAGAAGTCGTAGCAGCCGGTGCCGTCCTTCATGGGCCGCAGGTCCTCGGGGCACTGCAGCGAGAGAGGACACATGGAAAGGTCACCCGTGTGTCCTCCCCTACCCTGGAGCCTCTGTCCAGTGGGTGCCCTCCCAGGACACAGCTCATCCCAGAGCCAGCACTGCTGAACTCCTTTTCCATCTAAGGAGATGAGTTTGCCCTGAGTGGTGGATGGGGTCACCCTGCATCACCTCACACAGCCCTTGGGAAAGGGGCAAGGATTTGGTCTGCTGCCAAAGCCCTCCCCGCAGAGGAGGTGAAAACCTACATGGCAATAAAGCCTCAAGCCAGTGTGGGGCAAAGCGTGACAACCCTCTGTGTTTGTTACCTGTTCCTCCAAAATGTAGAGGAAACCATTGCAACCCAGAAATAAACACCTCAGCACCTGGGACCAGCCCAGAGAACCATCTCAGTGCTTGAGAATGACCCAGAAACCTATCTCAGTGCTTGAGAATGACCCCAAGAACCATCTCAGGGCTTGGGAATGACCCAGAAACCCATCTCAACCCATGCCAGGCAGGTCAACAAGTATGGCCTTGGCATCATATCCAAAAGGATCTTGATGCCTGCTGTGGGCAGGACCAGCCCAGGGCAGAGGCAGGTCTGGGGGCAGCCAGGATGGCAGCCCAGGCTCATCAGTTTTCCACAGCTGAGGGAATCATGGCTCTAATTTCTAATTCCAGTTCCTCAGCTTGTTTTCCTTGCCCCAAAAGATAAAAGCCAGCAGGCGGCAAATGCCATCGATAAATTGTCACCCAGATTAAAGCACATTTCCACTTCCGTTATTTATCCCTTTTCACCAAACACACACGCACACAAACAACAGCAAAAAGGCTAGTCCTTGAAAAAATAAATAAATCTTGTCTAGGAGCAGCTCACAATTAAAAATGCATTATGGAATTTCTTGAAGATGAGTTAGACTGGAGACGGCACAGGTAGTGATGAAGGCAGGTTATAAATGGCCTCTGTCGAGCAGAAGAAAGGTTATAAAACCGCTATACTTCGTGCTTAAAAAAGAAAATCAATTTTCCATGTGAGCAAAATGCTGCACATATTAATAAAAGTTCAGGAGACCCTGGACCCCGCACTCACTGACACCAGCAGGGTCCTGATGGGAGATGGGCTGCCAAGTCTCACTCAGTCTTGGCTACTTAAGAAGCAAACAGGGACAGCAGAAAGGGACTTTAGGGAGTCCTGGCCCACCCTGAGCTATCACAGATTCCTAGAATGTTTAGGTTGGAAGAGAGCTCTCAAGACCATCCAGTGCCACCCCTGCCATGGGCAGGGACACATTCCACTATCCCAGGCTGCTCCAAGCCCATCCGACCTGGCCCTGGACACTTCCAGGGATCCAGGGGCAACTGCAGCCTCTTTGGGCACCCTGTCCCAGGGCCTCCCCACCCTCACAGGGAAGGATTTCATCCTAACATCTAATCTAAACCTCCCTTCCTTCAGTTTAAAACCATCACACTTGTCCTACACTGCTATAAGGTTTGTCCCCATCTTTCTCTCCACCTCCTAGAAACCCTGTGCCACTTCCCTATAGCAGCAGCATTAAAACTGCTTCTGCCCTCTCTGCAGCAACTGGGATGTGCTGATCTCTGTGCCAGCTGTCCCTCAGATCCCTCACTGCCTCCCGTGGCCTCAGCTCTGAAGCTTGAAAACCTCAGCACCATCCTTGGGGACACCAGGTGAGGTGAGAAGGGAAGGCACAAGGCTTTTCCATCCAAAGGATCTTGGCAGCAAAGGGCTCTGGAATAGGATGCTGTCCATCTTTGCAGAGCAGGCAGGGTCCCAGAGACACAGCTCTGGAATTACTAGCGGGAAGCAGCAGAAGACATGGGAGCAGGAGGCTTTCCAGATGCATGTACAGAATAATGAAGTAGGAGAGGACACTGAGAACAATCTGTGCTTTTCACTGCCCTGGAGCTGCCTGGGAAACAGCACCAGGATGAGAGTGTCTGTGAATCTGCAGATACAGCTCTTATCTCCCGTGGTCTCCTCCCTGTCTGCCGGCCCCGCTGTAAGAGCAGAGCTGTGCAAATTGGCAGAGAGGATCTCCCTGGAGGACACGGGGAGGGCTGGCTGCAAACAGCATCTCTGCTTCATGGCACTGCCTCCGCCTCTCTGCTGCTCTCCCCACATCCACAGGGATAGTGGGGTCCAGGGCTCTGCTCAAGTTCCCCCTAGAGATCCTGAGGGATCTTCCAGGGTGCTGAAGGCAACTGGATGGGCCTGTAAGGCAGCAGGAGCTACAGGACCACAGCCAGAGGATTAGTTACGGCTTTTCTGCGCTGCCACTTGGAATTCTTGCCTTGGCACAGATCCATGAGCTGAGCTCAGCACCTTCTCCAGCCCACAGAGGAAGAAGATGGTTCTTTCCCCGTGACTGGGTTAGTGGGTCACCAAAGCCCTCCCTCCCTTTGTCCTACTCTGCTTGAGGCCACCCTTGGGATATTCCTCCAGTTTTGGCTCTTAACCACCACGAAACGTGTTTCCTTTCAGCTCATAATTATGCATCCTAATACTCATTAATTACAGCAGGCAAATAGCTCAGCACAGCATTTGCAAAAGAAAGCACTCCTGTCTCTCCACATCCATGCCTGCTCGGAGCAGAGCCGGCTCTCCAGTCAGCTGCTGTGCTGCAGCACGGAGCTCTCCAGGGACAGAAGGCTTTGGGAGCATCTGTGTTTTTTCCACACAGAAAAACACAGGATGTGTCCCTGCTCAGGAGAGCCAGGGGAATCGGCAAACTTGGCAATTAATACTGGCCAGGCAACAGCAGCCTCTGCATGGAGGGTTGTGCAGGGATGAATAGGTGGATGAAGCAATTACTGAGCACAATAAATCACAGAATGGTTTGGGTTGGAGGAGACCTTAAAAATCAGCTCAACTCCCCTGCCATGGGCAGGGATGCCTCCCACTATCCCAGGTTGCTCCAAGCCCTGTCCAACCTGGCCTGGGACACTTCCTGGGGCAGCCACAGCTTCTCTGGGCTTATAAATCTTTGTAACATACCTCCCTGCCCCTGGAGCAGAGGATTTCCTATTGGGATGTCCCACCAATAGATCAGAGTTTTCAGGTGGAAAGCTGAAGTCCATTTGGGTGCAACTATGTTCTTGCCCACAGGATTCAGAAATGACCATGGAAAAGGCCAGTTTGTGTTAATCCTGACTCCTGATGGGTCAGTTTGGGCTTCTGGATGGGCTTGGAAAGCCAGTCCTCACCCTGTGTTCACTGGGCTTTTATAAAGGAGCAGATCTGTTCTTGCTGACATTGATTTGCCTGGCTCGGGCAGCAGAGAACCAATAATTACGGTGAGTTTTAATCAATGCCCCATCAATTTAGGTGCAGTTCAATTTGCGATCTGCCTTGGCAGTGACACAGGATGGGGGGCTCTGCTGGAAAATGATTACAAAATCAATAAGCAAGTCAGTCAATAACTCTGTCTGGGCGAGCATGGGTGGCACGTCCCACCCTGGTGGGAGGAAAGCTGGTGAGACGTGGTGCCCCAGCAGGGGCTGGTCAAACACCTCTGCTCACCCCTCATCCACACATGGCATGGATTTATTTAGCCACAGGAGCAAAGAGATCCCCCACACTGTTACCCAGAAATTCAAAAGAGAAAGTTGTTTGTGGTTTACCCTGTTAGACTCACGTTGCACACGTTCCCTTCCAGTTCCCAGCCCATCCTTTATCCACGGATCTGACCAGGCAATACAGCTCAGAGCTTGGGAAAAGGGTCTGGTGCTTAATCCATGCTATGGAGAGGAAAAAGAGATGTAGGGGGAGACTCTAGCTCATGGTGTGCTCAAAATCCAAGGAGAAGCTGTTACCATACAAATATAATTCCACGGTCTTGCAAATCCACTCCATCTATGCAGAAGTGAACAGCCTTCTCTGTGCCGACAGACAACCCTGAAAACCACCCTTGGCATTGGAAAAGAAAACTTTCTTGCCTTGTTGGGTGTTAGCACCGACAACACAGGTCCTGAAGGCTAAACATGACCCTCAGCTCCGACGCTCTGACCCTGCTGCTGCCAAGGGGTCTGAGGAGAAGGAACCACCAGCAGCTCCACATGGTTTGGCTGCTGGCACAGTTGGACACCAGCCCATCCCCTCCCATCCCAGAGCACCCAGGTCCTTATTCCTGTGATTGCAGTCAGCAAATGAATTTTGAGTACACAGAAGGAATGGATGTGCTGAATAGGAAGTGCTATTTTTATCTGTTGTTTTGTGAAACAGGCTTTTTTTCCTTTTAAATGACATCTCCAAGGTGACACGGAGTGGCAGATTTGGCAGGGCCTGGTGCCACACACCTGCTGCCACCCCTGGGAATACACCAGATCCACCTCACTGATACACAGGGGCTGTGGTTTGGAACAAAACAGGATGCCTGTGCCCACTGCTGTCACCCCAGCACAGCGTGTGGCACCGCGTGGCCTCCTGCCACCAGGGCTGGGCACAGCTCCTCTGCCCACCACCACCACCCCCATCCCCAGCACGGCCAGAGCAAACGCAGCGGGACAAGGATCATCTTCAGGGGGAAAGAATACAAGCACACAACAGAACCTTTGTGAGATTGTGCCTTAGGAAAATAAATACCTGGACAAGTCCCTGCTCTTGTAAGGTAAAAAAGGGGCCTTTGCTCATTCTCTCATTTGCAAAGCTCATTAGCAGCAAGATGGGCGAGGGGTCACTGCAAGGCAAATCATTACTGACACGGATGCCCCAGACGGGAGCACACCCGCTCTCCTCCATCTCAGCTGCCTGCCAGAGCTGCTCAGCTCAGCTCCTCTCTTCCATTATTAAGTTTAAAAAACCAGAATACTTAATAAAGTGTTTCTGTAGAGAGTAAACTGCCCTTTTTGTTATTCCACTCTGTTTTCTCAACAACAGCAGCCTTCTAGTCAGACACTTCTGTCAGGTGCTGGGGGTAATGATCTGGGTACAGACTGAATCCCCCCACCTCTTAAAACCACAGAGGGAAGCTGCCCCTAAATCCCACTCCCAGTGCTGCTCCAGGTACCATTCTCATGCCTGGATGCCTCCAGAGACGAGACCCAAGACCCCAGGCTGCATCCCCAGCACTGCTGGCCTAAGGCAGCACAATCAGCTGGTGGCTCAGTGCCACAGAGCAGCGAGGACCATTTCCAAAGGCCCTAATGACCCCCCTTTGTGCCGAGGCATCCTCGCTCCTCACCGAGGAACCTCCTCAGTGTGAGACAAAAACATTAATCCGAGGCACTGCTGAGGTACAAGCAAGTGCCAGCATTTTAATGAGCTCCCATCTATGCACTGGCATGTATTTATTTGCTTGTTGGAGCTCAGAAATGATACAAATGCAGTAAACCCCTCTGTGTCCATATATATATATATATAAATATATATATATATATATTTGGATGATTCTA
>VZTH01018483.1:696506-710629 GCA_013397815.1 Aleadryas rufinucha | reverse complement strand
TATATATATTTGGATGATTCTAGCTTATTCTGCCTTCATTTTCTTGACCCAGAAGGCCCCTGGTGAGCAAAGCTCCTCAGCAGCAGCAGGACAGAGCCTGGCTGTATACAGCCCAGCCTGTGTGTGTGTGAGATTTATCCCTCCTCTCCCAGTATTTTGATAAAACAGGGCCACAATGCTGGTTGCTAAAGGGCTCTCCAGAGTCACCCCTGCTTCGCCTCCTCGGGGCAGGGATGTCCTCACCAAGCCCAGCTGTGGCAGAGCCCTTCCTGGGGGGCTGCGGGGGAACATCCTTCCCAGAGGGGAACATTACAACTGTTTTCTGAAATAACAGTCATTATCTTCCCACTCTTTTCCCCCTCCCTCCTTTCCCCCTGCTTCCTTTTCCCTTTAAAGATCATCAATCATTATTTTAGCCTCAGAAAATCAAACCCATCTGTCTTGCAGGCTCCTGAGAACATGCTGCTTGTGCTTCTCAGCCCGATCCCTCTGTGAAAGTGGGATGGGGGATCCATGGAGGAGGTGGAAGCTCCAGGAGATGAGGCAGCATCTCCTCACCTCTGGCCACCACTCCAGTAATCCCTCTCAGGCAAGTCACTCTGTGTATGTCTGCATCTCAGTTCCAAGAGGGATTTGTTTGAAGCACCTGGTGGGATGCCTTGCACACATAGAGAAGTGTTCAGAGTTCCTGGAGCAAGGAAATCTGCTTCCCTTCCAGAAGTCACCAATATCCCGTTTGGGGATGTGCTAGCATCTCCTGCCTGTCGGGGCATTTTCAGTCCTTCAGGCACCTCCAAAAACGTTCAGGAAAACAGAAATTCAATCCCTGACCCACCTGACTCACCCTTCAGGGTGCAGCCCAGCCACAACACTACACACCAAATCCTATATCCCAAACCAGTCCCAAGGCCCCAGCCCAGCTGTGACCGCAACACGCAGAGCATCCCAGTCTGGTGAGGAGCAGAGGGGCACTGGCCAAGCCCTCAAGGAACACCACTTAAAAAGCCAACACTGGGGAAAACAGGGCTTTTATCATCCAAACCACTCCTTCCCTGTGCAGGCAGGGATCTCCAGCTCGCCTTGGTGCTTCCTGAGCTACCCCACTTGCTTTTAAACCAGCTGCCCCTTGCCCACGAGGTGCAAACCCCCTCTGAAAGCACAGGCAGGTGGGTGGTTTGCTCCCACTGACCCCAACAGCCTTTGCCACCCTTTCCTCCTCTCTTGTCCTCAAATCCCATTTTCAGCACAGGTATTTACCTGGATTAATGGAATAAAATCCAAAACCACAAGCTCCTTGGAGGGGGGGCTTGCTGTTGAACTCAGGGGGCTTCTGCTTCCAACCACAATGTGCAAAAGGAGTCAGCTCCTGCTCCAGCGAGACTTTAAAGAGATTAGGAGTGACTGGTTTCCTCATCTCCCTCCCTGGTGTGTGCATCTCTCCCATAATTAGCTAGGTGCCTCTCAAGGCAGGGACAGGTAAGTTTTTATTTTTCAATGCACAATTGTCTGTCAGAAAAATGCAGATTTGATGAAGCTTAAGTGCTTTGTGGGATTCCATCAATTACATCTCAAAACTCATTGGGAAATTAGGAGAGCATTTAATTTTGACAAGGTTGAAATGTTTTGGTTTTCACCACCTAATTTTGTTTTTATTTCAAGCTGTACACTGGGATAAAGCAATATAAAACAAAGCTCCAGATGATAATGGCGGAATTAAACATTTCCCTCTCCTTTATAGAAAGGAAATGTTTTGAACCACAGTACTTTCGAATTTTTATGTATGCGAGGCATTTCTGCACAGCATTTTGGTTTGGGCTGAAACTCTCAAACACCCCAATTTCTCCCCAGGAAAACAGATTCTCAGCATCACCCACATAATTTCAAAGCATCTCCCATGGTCCCTAAGCCACCTCTGGGTGATTTGTGCTGGAAGGAGGAGACCAAAGCAGGAGCCACTGCCCTGCTCCTTCACTTCTAATCCCATTTCTCCCCGAAACGGTTACACTCCTAAATTAAGCCATTTCTCTGCCGCACTCTGCAGCAGTGAGGAACAGCCCATCAATCTGAGTGGGAGAGAGCAAGGGAAGCATTAGCCCCACACAAGCTGTGCTAAGGTTTATATGCTTGTGTGGACCATGCCAAATTTCTCCTCCTTCTGTGTCTAAAGAGGCTGGGACCAACACCACACCAGTGTCACTGGGGGCCACAACTTCATTAAGTGACTCTCTGGTAGATGCTCTCCCTCCTGCATCCTGCTGAGCCAGGCAAATTCCCTCCTTCCTGATGGGCTGACCCGGCCATCGCAGGGAGAAACAGCTCAGATCATCCTTGTAGGCAAACTGCACTTCTTTCTCTCTCAGACTAGAAGTAAATCTCTGCCAGAGGGACCTGAGCCTGTGAGAGGGGGGCCAGTGAGGATCAGCAGGGTTTCATGTCTGTACAGAACAGCAGCACCCAGTGCCCGGGCTGGGAAGGCTCTCCAAGGTGGGATGGGTCTGGAGCACAGCCACGCTTTAGCCCTTCCACATCCACCGGCAACATCCTTGACCCCTGTAGCACTCTAATGTGCCTTAAAGAACTAACTCACCATCATCTGCAGGCACACAGATGTTGCAGAACCATCAGATCACACCACCTGCCCCCCTTGCTGCAGTCGGGCCTCTCACATCTTAAACAAATGGGGGGCTAACTCTGATAATTCTTGGCCCGGGAGCCCGAGCTGCCTTCCTCACCTCCAGTGAGGCAGCTCATGCCTTTCTGCTTCTCCAGGTGGTCCTCACAGTGAGGAGACCCCATCCTGGGAGGCACCACGGGGCTCAGACACCTTCACTGCACACCTGTACTGCTGCTGCCTCCTCCCACAGCGATGCTGAGGATGCCGAACCTGCACTGGAAGAGAACAGAGCACCTCCTTGCCCAGCTCATGTGCTAAGACCAAAGCTCCCATTCCTTTGGGAGAACAACCTCACCCCTCTTATTTCCCTGGAGCTGCAATCCTGCCTTTCTAGGCTCAAAAATGCACATGGCCACAGGGCAGCACAGGGAAGCAACCCCCCTCCTTCTCAGGTCGGTGAGAGGACTGGCAACAGTGAGCAAAGCCAATCTAAGAGACAGCTGGGGAAACGTGAATTTAAGCCATGATGCAGGTGTTTCCTTCAGTCTCTCAGGGCCAATTCACGGGTTTTCATCTCAAATTATAAATCACCAACACATGAGGGTTAAGCATTTTCCTTCCTTCAGCATCCTCCCTCCAGGCTGTGCAGCCACCACCGTGCCAGTGGCAAAGATCAGTGATATTTCCTCTATAAGGTGTAGTCTGAATTATTCCTCCAGCACACTTTCTCCTGGTTTGATGTGATCCCTGCAAGATAGTATAAAACACACACTGGACTCAACGTGCAGATTCACCGGATTCAGAGAAATTCACTGGGATTTTGTTTTCTTGGGAAATTCCCACAGCTTGAGCAGATCCATCAGCAGTTCTAGGGTGCAACAAGAAAAAGCAGCATGGAAGCAGGCTTTCTAGAGCTTGGGGGCTGTTTGGTTATGTTAGGGCTCAAACACAAGGCTCCAGTTAGCAATGCCAAGGTCTTGGCAAGGTTGCAGCTGATAATGCTTAAAATTACCTGAATAAAAAAAGGCCTCCGATAAGAAAAGAACTGCAGAAACCCTTTATGCACTCATGCCATCTGCTGGGTACACATAAAACTAACAGAAAGCCATGAGATGAAGGGGAAAAAGGGATCCCATGGGAAGTGGGGGATGGCAGGTGGGGAACTGCCACCCCTGTGGGTGGGGACCCCACTGGAGAGGCTTTAGGGTCTTAAGGTGATGCCTAAAAAGCAGGATTTTAACTGAGCAAAGCAACGCCCTCTTTTCTCTCCATCATCAGCCCAAGGAGACTCAGGCAGACTCCAGCACGAGCTGCGAACAATCCGCCCTCGACTTTTTAACCGAGACCTTTTAAGGCCAAACAATTAGGTAATGGCAGAGCCCACGCCGCTAAAAACCCGGAGATAAATGCATCCCAGTCCTCCCAGAATTACTGGAATCCGTATTAAGGGCACGAAGGAACTGGTAACAGATGATGATTATATATAAAAGGAATAAGAAATCTTTGAGATTTGTGCTGCTCCCTGGTTGAGCCGCTCGGCTCCAGCTCTGTGGTGTATTAATTGCTTACAAGGCTACATGTATATTTTATGCTCAGTACCTGCCTGGAACATTTGTTGGATTTAGCCTTGATTGATGAACCACTGATTATATACTTCTGTAGTTCTCAGCAAATTAATAAACTGTTGACTGGTAGAGATTAACAACATGTCATGATTTGTGAATCTGTGTCCAGAGTAAAGCTGGAGCAAACCTAGTGCTAAAATTAGTAGGCAAATGCTCCCTGAACTCTATAAAAAGGGGATAGCTTAATTAAATTACATCCCGATATTGCCCATAGCACTTACCAAATTGGCAAATTGAGTTCACAGCAGTTCAGCTTCAAAACTAACTGACATCCCTGAAAATTTGCAGTACATGACCCCATCCCTGCTTGCACTGGAAGCCCAGCTCACATGCAGCAGACTCCAAGAGCAGGAGTGGGATGAGGAGGGGCAGTGCAGGGATAGGCAAAGAAAGCACCAGAATGTCTCAAACCAGGGCTGCGTGAGCTCTGAGACTCCACTCCCAGCCCCGCTGATCCCACTCAGCACCATGAGCACCATCCAGGGCTGGGGGCAGTGCTACCAGCCCACCCAACAGGCTTTTCCCTGGACAGTGGCCACAGAGCACGGTCAGAAACGTGGGGACAGTTCCTTCCACACCTCTCCTCATACCCCTCCTTTGCCAGGGACCTACAGCAGGTGATGAGAATAAAACACTGCACAGGGTTGGGAGAGCTGGGAAGCAGCACTGGCTGGTGTCAGTCCAAAGGGAACCAGGGAGACAGGGGCTGGGGGTGGGATGCAGTGGCTCTCCTCACACTCCTCCTGGGCAGCTCAGCTCTGCTGTCCTCAGGCTGGGACTGGAGAGCTTCACCCCAAGACTGGGAGCTGTGGAGAAGGACAGAGAAGCCTCATGCTCCTGCAGTGGGGAGAAAAAGGGGTGAAGAGCAGAGTGGGGAGGGACGGTCTCCTGTCCCCGTGGGATGCACGGCCCCAGGAGCCTGGTGTGATGTGTAGGATGGGGGTTCCTGTGGTCCCCGTGTGTCACCTCTCACCCATGGCTCTCGGGGAGGGGATGCACTCCAGGACAATGCTTCTGCTGCTCCTCCCTTCTCCTCCCACTGTACATGGTCAATTCTCTTTACACACGGCCTCAGTCGGGCATTACAGAAGCTGGGGGCTTCACAGTTTTCCTTTTCTGCCTCTCCACATGCCAGCACTAGGTCTGTAATTTATTGACAATCTCTATCTTAATACACCCTGACTTTAAAAAGAGGCATCACCTCCCAGAGGTGTGAGGTGATCAGAGCCCTGATTGCTTCTGACAGTGCCTGGGCAAGCACGTTGGCATTCAGAACAAAGTAACACCCAAAAAAGGGAGAAAATACCCCAAAGGAGTAGGAAGGCAGTTGATCCCTGGAAAGGGGGACAAAGGAAAAAAAATGGCAATGGGAAAAGGAAGGAGGAAGGGGAGAGGAGCGGCAAGGGGGAAATGGCAGCAGGCGTTGCTGGTGACACATCAGAGTGTTGTGCTAAATGGCCTNGAGCAGAGTGGGGAGGGACGGTCTCCTGTCCCCGTGGGATGCACGGCCCCAGGAGCCTGGTGTGATGTGTAGGATGGGGGTTCCTGTGGTCCCCGTGTGTCACCTCTCACCCATGGCTCTCGGGGAGGGGATGCACTCCAGGACAATGCTTCTGCTGCTCCTCCCTTCTCCTCCCACTGTACATGGTCAATTCTCTTTACACACGGCCTCAGTCGGGCATTACAGAAGCTGGGGGCTTCACAGTTTTCCTTTTCTGCCTCTCCACATGCCAGCACTAGGTCTGTAATTTATTGACAATCTCTACCTTAATACACCCTGACTTTAAAAAGAGGCATCACCTCCCAGAGGTGTGAGGTGATCAGAGCCCTGATTGCTTCTGACAGTGCCTGGGCAAGCACGTTGGCATTCAGAACAAAGTAACACCCAAAAAAGGGAGAAAATACCCCAAAGGAGTAGGAAGGCAGTTGATCCCTGGAAAGGGGGACAAAGGAAAAAAAATGGCAATGGGAAAAGGAAGGAGGAAGGGGAGAGGAGCGGCAAGGGGGAAATGGCAGCAGGCGTTGCTGGTGACACATCAGAGTGTTGTGCTAAATGGCCTTAACAAGCAACCTGAGAAGGGGATAATGAAAACGCCTCCCCCCCGGGACAGCGCGGCTCCAGCCTGACCTTTCCCAGCTGCCGTATACAAACATCTTCAATAAATAGACACTTATCTCCTGTCTGCTGAGATGGGAGGGATGGGGTGACGGGGCTCTGCGGCAGTGAGATGAGGGCTTTCAGGGGTTTAGGAGCAGTGAGCGCGTGGTTGAGGGGCTGGTGGAGCGGGTGACAGCTCTGGATCCCCCGGGGGTCACCACGGCTTCCTGGCAGGCAGGAGCTTCAGCAACAGACATAGAGGGATGCTCCAGGTTTCCCCGGCTCGTGTCATACTGGATTCCCAAAGGCTCCTCACGAAGGGAAAGGAAGACTCTGATGTCAAGGTGAGATGGGTTAGAGCTGGGCGAGGTGCTGAGCTCTGCTGTTCCCACGTGGAAGCACAGCAAAAGCCCTCTGGGCATCAGTGGCTGGGAACACATCCGTGGAACAGTTCACAGGGGGTTGGACCAGGCTCTGAGTAACTTGCTCTAGTGGAAGGTGTCCTTGCCCATGGCAGGAGGTTAGGACAAGATGACCTTTAAGGTCCTTTCCAATCCAAACCCTTCTAGGATTCTATGATTCAGAGCCTCTGCCCAAAAATAATGGTCTAGGGTCTAGAAGATCTTCCCGACTCTGCAAAACCTGGGACTCAGTAGATTGTTTGGCAAGACATGAGCACGTTCAGAAACAAATCAAGAGTCTGAGGGTGTCAGAGACACCCAAAGGTAGATAGGATGGGGGATGCTTCATCTTTCTTCTGCACTGGGAAGCACAAAGGAGGAGAAGAAGTGAGGCAGCTTTCCACCCCTGCTTCTTGACAAGCAGGAGAATGACCACCAGCCTCAAGCATTTTTTCTTTTGCTCATCTGAGCACCTGGGCTGCTTCCCTGGAGTTCTTAAGGCATTTGTGATTTGCTGTGAAGGCCCCAGGAGTGGGGGAAGTCCACCTCCAGCACACACATCCCCTTGGCCAGAGGAAGCAGGTCACATCTCCCTCTGGCTTGTCCCCAAATGAGAGGCCAGCCCCAGGACCCACCCCACAGCCCCAGCACCCACCCCACAGCCCCAGCACCTACCACGCAGCCCGTGGAGTCCACCTTGCGATCCGAAACACACTTGAAGTTGCGGGTGCAGCCACCGTTGTTGCGGGAGCAGTCCCGGACGGGCCCGAAGGAGGAGAGCAAGTCATTGATGGTTTCGAAGTAGGTGGACAGCATCGCTTCTTCCCTTGGAGAGAAAAGGCACCGTTAGGGCTGGCAGGGAGCTGGCAGAGCACGGGCACGGGCAGAGCAATCCACAGAGAGCTGCTCTGGCAAAATCTCTGCATCCTGATTAGTGATACCAAGCCAAAGGAAGCTTCCCAAGAAAATGAGAGCTGTGTGATTATGCTATACAATAAATTTGCTGCATAACTCTGGCATCTTTCATAAAATCAACCAGTCATAAGGTTTCAAAGATACTATCCACCAGTTTTATGCAAACTAGCAACTAGGAGATGCGTTATTAGTAGCCCGGAGCTGGGCGTGAATCCAACCCTGCACTAGACAACAGCAAATCCAAAGCCATAAAACTCTTCCTGAATATTTCACAGCTGGGCCAAGCCTCCCTGAGCATCCACACCCCGTCCATCACCATCACCCACATCTACCCCAAGGGCATTGCCAAAGTTGGAAAGACACATGAAACTTGGCTTTGTGCTTGCGGGGATGTGGATGTGGAGCAGATAATGCAGGGACGGGAGCAGGCACAGCTCTGCTGCTCTGCTCCAGCCCATGGTGTGCACAGCCCCAGGCAGTGCTGTGCTGTGACACCCCTCTCCTAGGCAAGCAAGAAGCATGAGCACCTAGGAGTAATTCCAAGGCCATGTGAAGCCTTGGGAAGCTCCCAGCCCTGCCTCTCGGAGCTGCACACGCAGCAGATTTTGCCTGTGACAAAGCATTCCGGCACTTCGCCTTCTGCTGGGTTCCTGCAAAAGGAACACAGATGCTTGTCAAGAGCTTTAAGCATCTCCAAGATATTTTTCATCTTCAAAGCACAGTTTATATGTTAGCCAATACCCACAACCCATCCTGGGCAACAGAACCCATCACCCTCTTACAGACAGGAGAGAGACAAAGTGATCAGGGAGAGAGAGAAAGGTCACAGAACAAGTCACTGATAGTGACAGACATGACCTCCACAGGCTGTTTATTACATTGTTACACACAGGAGGATGCAAATTAACCCTGACCCCTCTGGCCTCAATACCCCTGAGGCAATGCTGGGAGTCACAGCATGGTTTATTCTCCTTGAGCCTCTGCCCTGCTCGGCCATCAGCGCAATGACTCAATGCCCAGTGCTAGTGTCCCTTTTTTGGGGGGTTTAATGTGAAAGCAGTCTGCTTGGCAATGAAACAGCAGTGAAGGAATATTCATCAGCCCTGGAGGGCCGTGGCAGTGCTGTCTGGAAGCAGCCCTGCATTCTCTATCAGCAGAGGGCCCCTGAGCTCACACGCTGTCACACTCACACACAGTCCTGCCAACACTGAGCGCTCAAGAAAACCATGAGTCAGGCATTAAAAAAGAATATAATGAAACTGGCACCAAAATGATGAGATTTTAAAAATAAATCAATTGCTGTGCTGTTTTGGTTTTGTTTTTTTTTTAAATATTTTCCTCCCCTAAATTTGCTTTCTGAGCCTTTAGGGTATAACCAAGCTTTTCCCTGCAAACTCAAGGGCTAGAAACTCCTCAGAGACCAAACCCAAATAAAGCCTTACGCAGTATTGGCATCATGATTTTTTAGATTCCGGATTTCAAGGGAATCACAAGATTCCAGAAGCTGGGATTTTCAACAAGGAAAACGCCATTAGAAGCTGCAAGAAATAGTAAATTGGCACATCCCCATAGGCTGGGGTGGATGAGTTATCCCAGAACTGGGGCAGCTCCGTGTCCACCGTGGTGCCTCATGTAGCAAATTCATGTCTGTGCTGCCCGCTCTCACCCCAATTAATGCTTCCCAATTAACTTTTCACTCTTAGCAATCAAGCTCCTGATATTCTCCCTTTCTTGGCCCACCTCCTAGATTTTCCAGCATATTTGGAGATGAATCTCCCTCTGTCCTTTCTTGGTCATGTTTCAAATATCTTTAGAGGCCGTTTTCTATTAGCACTCTGTTCCCACCAGGATCTGCAGCTCCTCTGAAATGAGGGAGTGAGAAAGGCAGGATATATTAGATCAGGGCATGTATTTCTGCTGGAGAGATGGGGGGAGGAAGGGGATATTATTTACTAACTAAAAACACTGTTTATCTATGTAGGGAGAAGTATTTTAAAAAAGCCAAAACCAACAAACCATGACAGCTCCTCCACCACCCACCCCAAAAGCTCAGCCCCATCTGGTCCTCCCAGGGGGTTTCTCAGCGTGGGTGGACAGCAAGGAGAACCACGCTCCCATCCTCCCTCCTGGCTTTTCCACTGAGCCACCAAACAACCCACATCCCTGGAAGGAGAAGGTGAGGAGCTACAGCTGCTTTAGGTGCTGGAAAGGAGATCTTGGGGCTGGGTCCTTGCACAGGATTGCTCCAGAGACACAGAGTTCTGTCAGGAGACACCGGCTCATTCCACACGGCACCAGACTGGGGCTGGCAAGGGCAGCTCGTCATGCTTTAATTAAAACTTGGAAGCACAAACCGACCTCCTGCCCCTGGGAGGGCAGAGGATGGGAACGGGAAACTCGCTCTCCGAAGCCTGGCATAATGGATGACCCCTGCCAAAGCCCGGGCAGGGCTGGCGAGCTGGAATGAGCCATTAAGCGTATTAAAATATTAACCTCGCTGGGAGGTTGGGCAGCAGAGCCGCAGGGAAGTGTTCAAGTGTCACCTGTGAGAGGAGCGGGGTGGGGGCAGACCCAGGGAGGCTGCTCGGCCACATCGGTTCCACGTCAGCCATCGTTACATTAGAGGAGCTTCACCTCAACACAGAGCCCTGACGGGGGGTGGCAGCTCATGAGAGGCTGATGTGCTGCTCAGAGTGAGCTGGGAGCAAACTTCACCCTCATCTGCCTCTGGAGGGGCTGGAGGAGCCCGGCTCAGTGCAGGCAGGTGCTGCCGAGCCCCTGGCACTGCCAGCCTCAGTGGCTCCATTTAATTTTGGGATGAAGAGCAGTCATTAATTACCTGCCTTCTGCGGCGACACGTGGCACGGAGCAGATAACTCTCCACCCACACAGCTCTGGCAGTGACCCCTGCCTGTTCTTCCCTGCCCACTGTATGGGGCTCCTGTTCTCAAATTCCAGAGCCAGCCCTGGAGAGAATGCAGTGCCGACAAGGCAGGGGATACCTGAGGAGCGATGGCAGCATCTGGCCACCACTGCAGGGAGCCCAGTGGGGACAGCCATCCCCAGCACCACCCGGGTGCCAGATCAGACCAGCCCTGATGGATGAATCACTCTCCCTGCAGTAACAAGCTGCCTGCAAAAGAACAGCTCTTGTTCTCCATCTCTCCCAGCTGGATTTCAGTGACTAAGCCCCAGATCCGTTCTGACAGGGCGGGATGGAGAAGGACAGGCTCCGCAGCTGTGCCATGCCCCGAGCACATCAAAGAGCCCAGGGAAGCTGCTGATGGCCCTGGCCAGACCCAGGTACCAAACCCTAGGGAGCAGGCAGGGCTCAGCACCTGCTGTACTGGGAGGACGGGGCAATCCATCGCTGACCTGAAGCCAGGTCTTGTCAAAATGGCATTTTGGAGAGAGCGACCTAATTTCTAATGCCAGATCCTCTCCACGAGCACATGAACATCTATGAACACACACACTCTCTAACTCTCCAGCCCTCCAAGGACACCTGCAGATATAGTTACAAATGAAACACGCTCCCCTCCCTGCCAGGACCCACTGAACACATACCCAGCAGCAGTAAAACCCAATTTTCTATCAACATCTCATGCCACAAATGCCCAGCATGGTGCAGCACAGCAGGGCTCCCCTTTTGAGTCTGCTCCCGTGGTGCAGACCATGGCACCCATTCTCACACAGCCCCATCCCACTTCCCACCACCTGCACTGGATTCCCTCAAAAACACTTTTCTCCACCCTCCCGCTTTGTTCCAGGTCTCATTAATGAAGCAGATTCACTGACAAATACCGCTGGGGGTTATTTATTCATGAAATACCAACACCATGCAATTCTCAAAGCCTCCAAAGCACTCATCCCAGAATAAGCTCCAGAGCTTTGCAGTGGCTCTTCTCTCCAGCTCATCCTGAAGGGGATTAGTGGGTGTTATCCAACTCTGCTGCCCCTTTTTATTGCCTGCTAATGGTAAAAACTTCAGTGCCTTACAAAGCTCACCATCGCTGAGAAAAATAAAGAAAAGAATGCAAGCTGGGGACTAAGCCAGTGCCATCTGCTCCCTGAGCTGGGTTTGGAGAGGGATCCGGGTGGGAGCTTGAGGTTCAGGAGTTTCTGGAGACAGGGCCCACTAGCAGCACAGGCTGTGATGTGTCACCTGCAGCTTCACCCAGAACCACCAAGCACAGCCCAGCCAGGAGGGCTCATGCCCAGCACCTTGCGCTGCTTCTACTTCCACTGAACAGGGAACTTCAGGGCTGCTGGACTTGCAAACCAGGACAGAGCAATTTACACCCAGATTCTGCACTTTTCAGCCCAGCTGCTGCTTGCCTGAGCAATTCTGAGTAGCTCTCCCACAACGCCCTGCAAAATTCATCACAGAAATGGGCACAAAGGGTGATCGAGACACGGATCCCAGCTGAGGGTGTACTGCAAAACTCAAAATCACATTTTTTCTAATTATATATAACCAATAAAACCCCAACCTGCAGCTGCAAAGCCCAGATTCAGAAGCAAAGAATTGATCAGCACATGGGACTGGGACTTTGGCTGCAAGTAGAGCCCTCGGGACCCCTTGGTGCCACCATCTGCAGCCCCAGCACCACACTCAGCACGTGGCATTCCTGCCCTCAGCAAAGGCAGAGCCACCCCTTCCCCAGGGGCGTCCCCTCCCAGGACCCCCTGTGTGTCACAAACATTCATTTTTGCTCCCAGCTTCTGTACACTGGGGGTGATTTTCTTCCCATTTAAGACAGGCAGCCAAGGCAACAAGAGAAGAGGATGGAAAGTGCTCACCGCTGCTGGATGGCCAACTGAAGATGTTTTCCAAGTTATTTTTAGTACTTTTCGCACTTCCCACACTCACACTATAATTCCAGCTGGGTCTGCTGCACTACAGGCTCGGCTCTTCTGTGCTGAGAGCCATCCAGTTAAACACCCAAATTATAATGAACATGCAATAAATGAGCACCTGAGAAAAGTGGTCTCCACTTTAAATGCAACAGAGTATGTTTTTTCTGGGATTTCAACCCTTTTAACTTTTATTCTGCCTGCAGCAAGAGACCATTCTCTCTACAGCTCTTTCCTGCATCCCTACAACATTTAATCATGGAGTCACAAAACAGTTTGGGTTGGAAGGGACCTTAAAGCTCACCTCATTCCAGCCATGGGCAGGGACACCTCCCACTATCCCAGGCTGCTCAAGCCCCATCCAACCTGCCCTTGGACACTTCCAGGGATCCAGGGGCAGCCACAGCTGCTCTGGGCACCCTGTGCCAGGGCCTCCCCACCCTCACAGGGAAGGATTTCTTCCTGACATCCACATCTGTGGAGAATGCAGCAACCATCTCCTACAGCACTGAACCATGAGCCAAGGAAGTCTGTCTGCACACTGACCGAGCTGGAATGCTCTGGAAAAGTTAATCTCCATCCTCAGCACTGAAGGAGCTCATGAGGTGGTGGCAGCTTCTTACTTGGGGACTTCACAGCCTGAAACTTTGGCATGCTGAAGCTCCTGTCTTTAACCAGGTGTCCCAGCTGTGCCTACATCAGATTTATTATTTTATGCAGGAAAAAAGTGATTTTCTGCCCACTACACTGACAACCACTTTTCAGCCACTGTGATAATGCTGGAAGGTTTAAAGAAAAACCACTATCCAGGTCCTCAACTGGGAGAAATCATCCTCACTTGAGTGACGCTGGAGAAGGCATTTCAACGGCGCTGTGCTGACATTCCACAGCTGATGAGCTGCTTGCTATAAATTTTCCGAGTAGTCTCGCTTCTTGTGGCAATACTATAATAAACACTTGCAAAAATGCTCTCCCAAAAACCTTGAGGTTGAAAGTGTGAAAAATTCCCCACCAAGCTTCAATAATTTGCTGGAGATTCAATAAAACCACCCCTCTGCCAGAGCGTTTTGAAGCTCACTTCTGCAAGCAGAAGGGCCAGGAATTTAATTACAGCAAAGCAAAGCGAAAACAAACACACTGGGATAAAAGCAAGCTCGGAAAGCACATCCCAAGGGATGCTGGGGTTCACAAGGACCCTGCATCCCCCTCAGAGCCAGCACAGCTCTGCCACATGAAGGACCGGGGTATCACAGATGAATTAAACAACATAGTTTTAATTCTGAGTATTTTTCTTGTTTCAGGGAAGGTTGTGGCTGCGGTTTCAACCCTGCACGAGCCAAAGGAAATGCAGGAGGTGCTGGCTCAGTCTCCCAGGCAATGTCAGTGCTGAGAGGGTTAAGAAAAGGCACGTGAGCCTTAAGAGGGATGGCAAAGCACGGTAGGGAAGTGTGCTGGGAATTACATGTGTTGGTACCTGCTTCGCTGCGGTCTGTAATCCATCCCACACTCAGCAGGATGCATTTCCAGTGTGCTGGATGCTCCTGTGTGTCAGGAACCTCAGCAGCAAAATGTGGGGTGGGATGGGATGGGATGGGATGGGATGGGATGGGATG
>VZTH01018483.1:635376-696311 GCA_013397815.1 Aleadryas rufinucha | reverse complement strand
GATGGGATGGGATGGGATGGGATGGGATGGGATGGGATGGGATGGGATGGGATGGGATGGGATGGGGGCTTGGAGCACAGCAGGTGCTCTCAGTAGGACAGAAGTCCCACATGAAGCACCTGAGGACACCAGCGAGGAGGAAAACCAGCCCTGCCAAGCATCATGTCCTCCCTGACCACCCCAGCAGATACGATGGGCACTGCCAGGGAGACACCAAGGTCCATCAGGCATGCCAAGAACGGAGCCATGGCCATGCCATGTGGGTACACACTGGCCTGGGCACACAAGAAAAGTGCAATGCATGAAATCACAAAGGTTGTGAGGTCACATACCCAAAACTTAAGGAAATTAAGAATTAAGGTTGCCAGGACAACCTTAATGCAGTCTCCGGTAATTTTTCCTTTGATGAGGGCTCCAAGACCACATACAGGAGAGTTATCCTAAGGACCTACCTCTCACCAAATGCCAAAGGTGACAGTGCCAAGCTGCAGCCAGGAGCCCCTGGAACAGTCCAGAGCTCAGTTTAGGCATCCCAAAACCCACCCCTGGGTACCTACGAATGTCCACAGCTTCTCAGCCCCTGCAAATGACTTCATCTGCAGCTTCTCAGTATCTTGTTTTCTCTTCCTTGGAGGACACATAGCTCCTACTTTATTGTACTCTATCCAGGCGCTGTTCTGCATGCACAATTACTTAGCTCCTCATGGCTTGCTTATGCTTTACTCAACACCGAGAAGCAGCAGTATTTCACAACAAATAAAGTGATTAAGTTCCCAATCTCCCTGTTATCATCCCCATTTTACAGACAGGGAGCCAAAGCACAGGCACAGTGATGTAAAAAACATCCACTCCGGTATGTGCACCAAATCTGAGACGTTTAGATGTGATTTTTCAGAGTGCTTAGCATTAAATGACACTTTCCCTGCTCAAAGTACAGCTCTCATTGACTTCGGCTGAAGTTTTTACAGCTTCACATTAATGCAGATCATTCCCAGAGCAGGTTCATCAGCTGTGCTGAGTGAGGCAAAGGTGAAAAACTAGGATATGATCATGCCATTAAAGACGATTCCATAATGCGTATGCACAGAGGGGCTGCCTGAAGCCTGCACAGCAAACCGACCCTGGCACCTCCCAGCTCTGGAGTTCTGCAAACTTGATAACGTTTGCTGAAGAGGAGCCTGTTGGGGGTTTTATTCTGGGCAGGGAGAAGGTTTTCAGCCTGAAAAAAGAGGACATTTTCCAGCAGAAGCTGCAGGACACAGCATCACTCAGCCTTTGGTGGGCAGAGCTCTCCCTGGGGCAAAATCACCTGGGCAGGCTCCTCCCTGATGGGTCCCTGCTCCCTCCCTGTCTTGTCCCAGTATAGCCCATTCCTCCCCCCATTCTCCCAGTTCCCCTTCCCCGTCAGTCCCAAACTCGGTGGTTTTGGCCAGCTGCTGTCTCTGTGCTCGGACACGGATGATTGCTGCTGGCTCTCACTGCTAAAACCAAACAAGGCTTCACGCTGTGGGCAGCAATTCAAGGTTTTCAAAAGCACTTTTGAGCTGGACAAATTACGGCGGTTTTTTGCCTCTAAAAAAGGTACCCCCCACAAAACGCCTGCCTCAATCCTCTGCAACAGAGTTGCCTGGGGGAGAAACAGAAATCTTAGAAAAACAAGCAATCAAGCAAAAGCCAAAGACAGAAGGCCTGAGATCTCTCACCCTAAATTATTAAAGGCTGAAAACATCATGAGCTGGTTCAGGCCACCCCAGTACCAGGCAGTGATAGCAGCCCTGCCTGGGCTGGTTCAAACACAACACAGCTTCACATGGATTCGACGTGACATGGCAAAAAAATGTCATTAATGGCAAAATTGCCATTGAACTCAGTGCTGTAACAAGCTCTGGGCATCTCCTCACCACCTCACCTGTATCTGCTCCCAGCACGGGAGGTCACATGCTGGAGAGGGCAGGAACATCCAGCCGCCCTCCCCCTGTCTTTGCCCTTCCAAGCCATCAGCAAACCAGCATTTCACATCCTGGCTCCTTCAGCATTCCCAAGGCATGAGCTAAAGGATTTTTGCATTTAAACCAGATATATATTCTGGCCCAAACAAGAGCTTGGCTGTGCCAGTTTCCATCTATCCACCCTGCTTCCCTGGCCTAGAAATTGCGAATCTGCTTGCTGGTGAGGCCAGAAAGACAAGAGAGGGGGTGGAAGGACCCCAGTGCATGTGCAGGCTCCATCCCCTGCTCCCGGGCCCCATAGCTGCACGGTCCCCCAGCCCCACAGAAGCAGAGATGTCCTACACTGCCCCATGGGACAGATCCAGTACGGGGGCTTTGGTCATCCCAAGCATTTGGCAATGGCAAGCTGGAAAATGCCAGCTTGGGACTCAGACTTCAGCCTCTGCTTAGGCACAAATGAGTCACTGGGGTTTTCCTTCCCTTTTACACCCTTACAGGGTATTTTGGACAAGTTTTTTGTCCTAGTGGGCTCTTCTGGGTCTGATTTTGGAGCAATTCATGAGGGTCACGGGGAAAAGTTGGATTTTGCAGGAAAACTGGGAGAGGGAGGGGCCACAGCCCAGACTCAACCCCTCTCATCACCCAGAGACTGGGGGAGGTTTCCAGTACACATATAAAGTGCCAAGATGTGGTGCTGATAAGCACTTCAGAAATGCTGATGGAATTAGATTAGACAAATAGGAAACAGCCAGGGCTGCTGGATCAGATATCCATGTCCTGATTTTTCACAGATGTTCCTATCGATCCGCTGGGAACAGACAGCGCCGAGCTCCTCAAAAACTGGGTGCCAGGGACCAGCCGTCCCCACGCAGGCAGGGATGAATGTTGGGAATGCAGATCCCTAAGGAATGCTGGCTGCAGGCAGGACAGCCCTGGAGGAGCGAGCTCTGAGCACCTTGTGCAGCTCCAGGGGCAACACCAAGCTCTGCCATAAAGCTCCATCCAGCTGAACCCTGCTGACACCCACACACTGGGGTGACCTCCACCAACCCCTCTGCGTCCCAGGGGTCACCAGATCCCAACCTGTGTGGCTCCCAGCCATGGCATGGGGTGAGCAAGCAGCCCACGTCAGAGGACTGCACACAGCTGCACAAAGAGAGGGATGAGAGCCCATGGGAAGCAAAACTGGAGCTTGTTTCAGGAAACAAACCTGTCAGCTGTATTACAGAAAACATCACACACCTGGGTCAGTTACTAGGGATACTTTATGCATATATATCCATACATGCAGAGCTTTGCTGCTATATATAGCACCTTCCATCAGCAACACTCACTGGCTCAAAAAAAGCCAGACGAATGTCCACAGACAGAGGAACTGAGGCACAACCAGATTATTTACAGCTCATTTCCAGAAGCACTTTTTGAAGTTAGAATCCAATTAATTTTATACCTGGGGAGAGATTTGCATTGGGTTTTCCATCCGTCTGGGCAGGTTTTTCAAAAGGCCTTGGCTCTTATCTAGGCACCTGAAGCAGACTGTGTTTTCCAAGGTGCTCAGGAGCAGCTCCGTGGAGCACAGGTGGATTTGTCACAAGGGCAGCACTCTGCTCTGGAAGCCACTGGTCACTGAGCCCTTCTGAGGACATCACCTCCATGGGTCTGGTCTCCAGAGGGGAGGAGCATCCTGATCTGCTGCTGCTGCTGCTGCTTTTGGTAGGCACCCATCCCACCCTTGCCTGGAGATATGGGCACCTCGGAGCAAAGAATTTCCTACCCTGGAGAAAAAGAGGGGTTTGTGCTGGTTTAAATCCCTGAGCAAACTCAGCCCAGGATCAGACAGACACCACTGCTGGCTCAGGGGAGGTGATGGGGATTGGTGGCTGGGAAAGGTCTGGACCACCCTGAGCAGTAGGCACATCTCATAAAATCACATTGGTTATTACCTAAAACTGCACCCACACCACCAGGAGGGTTCCTCTTCCACCTCCCCTGCAAAGCTGAGCCACTGTGGCAGCGGGCACTGCCTGGACAGAGCTCAAAGCAGCCACACACTGATCCCACCCTGCAAACTCCTTGAGGCTGAGGCTGTGTTCAGCCCTGCACTTGGGGCACCTCTTCACTTCTCTTCAGCGAGCCTTTCCTGAACTGTAGTGCCTTGAATATCCCATGGGAGACACACCCCACATCCCACCCCCAGCACAAACAAGGCCCCAGAGCCCACAGCCTGGGAAGCTCTGATCCAGGCAATGGCTGCAAAGCATCACCTCTGGACTTCTGAGGAAGAGACAGAGCTCCAAATGCATGTGAAAGCCACAGAGGCCAACGTTTCCCAAACAGCTCCCACCAGGAGGGCATGGGCAGCCCTGGCTGCAGCATCGCCTGCCTGTAATGAGCTGACCCGCAGGCTCCCTCCTGGCTCTGCAGCTCGTGGGGTAATTGCTGCACATTTTTAGCCTTGCCTGCAGCCATATCGTACAGCAAAGGCTGCCAAGCTGTGTCCAGTGCCAGGTGTGTTCAGAAAAAAAAGAATAATCAGCATCTAAAAAAAGAAAAAAAAAAAAAAAGGAGAAAAATCTGACACTAAACTCTGTTGCATCCCCTTTTTTTTTTCCGGATGAACCAAATTGGCTGCCATCGAAGCAAATGGCAGATGAAGAAAACATTGACTTTCTGCTTGGGTCAATAAACAAGATAAATTGAGTGGGGAGTTGGACGTGGAACAGGGAACATCATCATTTGCCTGAGGAGGAGAGAGGGTTAAAGGCAGAGAGCCTGAAGCAGGGCATGGTTGTATCTCACACAAGGGTGTTTCACCTGGGAGCTCAGCACTGTGAGGCAGGAATTGTGCTGGCTCTGCCAAGGCTTGGGACTGTGCCATGGGACTGGGTCTGATGTACTTAGAACAGATGATCCCAGACCCAAATCCTGAGATGAGACGACAGGGAATTGCATTCCTGCAACTGAGCATCTGCTGGTGCCAGGGGCTTTGTCCGGAATGGGTGCACAGCCTGCGCAGGGCTGAGACCCGACTGCTGCTGGTCCTGGAGTGGCCAGGCCAACCCTGCCCCAGATCTGAGAGGCCAAGCATGGGATTCAGCTCATCCACCCCACAGATATGCATAGGACTGGTTGCTTTGGGCTCCTCCTAACTCACAGGGAGAAATTGGCTCATTTGTGGATGATCCCCCTGCCCTAAGGCAGTGCAAAAGAGCTGATCCATGCCCTGAGCCCCACAGACCAGATCTCCAATGGTCAGAGAAGGCAGCCTTGGGGATTAGCTTAGATACAGACCATGGGATGCTCTAAGCTACTGCTGAGCACAGTCAAATCAGTCCCAGCCTACAGCCCCTGGAACTACCTGCAATAGATGCCAGGGAGATGGTCCTCCTGAGGAGGAGTAAGGCCTTGAGATCACCCCCAGCATTAGACAGGTAAAACATCACTTGGGAGAGATATTAAAGGCCTGCAGTAGAGCTGCATGATGGCAGAGGTTGCAAGGGATGCATCAGGGACCCAGTCCCACGGGCAGTGATGGGAGCTACAGGCAGGTGTGCATGTGATGGGAACATTCCTCCCCTCAGGCCAACCAGCTCTCAGCCACCAGGTTCGTTTCAGTTGCCACAGTGCATCATAGTGAAGGATATTAGGTTTGAACCACAATTCACAGTGGTGCAGGACGTGATCATCACCATCCCTGCCTGATTAGATCTGTCAGAATCCATCAGCAGGAACTTTGCCTAGGAACCCTCTCTCCAGCTGCACATTTAGCAACAGGAGATTGATGACAGGAGATTAAAAAAAAGGATAAAAAAGAAAGACAAGAGCAGCGTTTGCACACTGCAAGACCACCCTCCTCCTGCTCATCATACTTCACTCACCACCTTTATTTCAGTGTCTGTCTTAATTACGAAGACGAAACGGAAAAGCCTCTGTGCTAATCCAATGTCTGCCTCAAGGGGCTGAGGAGGATGCCCAAGATGCAATTTGCTTCCTTTAAAAGATATTAGAAACAGCCACGTGGACACATGGCCTTCCATGGTCCAACAACAAACCCTGCAAACCACCAGGCAGCAATGGATAGAGATCTGATGGGTGCTGGGAGCATCCCTCAGAGCCCGGGGCAGCCTCCAGGTAGAGAGGGGAGCTGTGAGCATCAGGAGGGCTCTCAGAGTGGGCAAGGGCAAGGGAGGGCTGATCCACCCCCCAATATCCATGGCAGAATGCACCCCACTCCTCTTCAAGGGGGGATCCCTCAGCCTGACTCACTTCACCCTGCAGTGGTGAGAGAGCGATGCCAGCCCGGTGCCATGTGTGAGGAGAGGTGAGGATTGCCCAAAGCCTCTCCCAAAATACAAGCCAAGACTCCCCTTTGATTACACACACAAGGGCCACAGCATCGATTTTTCAGCCAATAAGCAGCAGCAGAAGCAAACCTCTGCAAATGTGACCCTTGGAAAAAGAGTCAAGCTGGAGGTTTTTGGAGGCAGAGCTCACTGGAGAGGCAAACCTGGGGATTTCTGAGCAGGAAAACAGTCAGTGGTTGTATTTTTACCATTTCATCTAAACAGGCTTCTCCAAGCATATTAGCAAAAAGTGGGGATCATAGCAAAGACTGAGCTTTATGTGTTTCTCCAAGTTTTTCTCCCGATGGAAGGAGCGCTGCAGAGCTGGAACGCTGCCTGGTCGCTGGCTCGAGGGCAAGGAACTTGCTTTCGGCATTTGGACTAATTCATATTAGAAGAGTCTCATTTGACTTCAGCAATATTCACCTCCATCTATCCAAAACCAAACTGGGTGTAAAGAAATGCAAATGACATCAAAACTCCGGAGGGTCCGCCCTGCCACAGGAGAGCATTCCCAGGAATAAAGCTCGGAGCAGGAGCTGGCATTTTGGGATCGTCTGCAGACTCGGAGGGTGAAATACTGTCTGACTGTGGGCAGGCTGCAGGATGTGCCAGTGCTCCAGCCTCCTCATCTGTAAAACAGGGACAACAGCAGCTACCTGCCTCCCACTGAGCCACACAGTTAATTAATGTTCCTTTGAGTTGTGAAGATTAAAAGTGGCGTAAAACCGCAAAATAGCGGTTTATTATTATTATGAATGAAGCCTCCACTCGTTCCATCAGTGCCCCTTAAAGCAGTGCTGCTGCAGACGCTGTGAATTGCTCCCAGCAGCTCTACTACCGCTGGCATCACAGGGTTTGACTGTAGATTTCCAAGTAAGAGCTTTGAACATGTTGGGGAAGAAGAAAGAGAGAGAGAGAGAGAGAGAACAAACAGAAATTTCCACCACATTTTGTGCTTTGCACTTGAAGACAATGCTCTCACAATGCTCCCACCCTCCCGGGGGCTGGAACAAAACAAACCACAGACAACAGCATCTCTTCACCTCCTGTTCTCACCTGTGCTTCACCTTCACAGGCTGCCATATCCTGGCATGGGGAATGTCAGGACAGGCCATACTGCAAGGGCACAGAAACACCAAACTGGGATCACACGGCTGCTTTAGGAAGAGTATAAGATATTGTCTCTAACACGGGGGAGAGGTTTACCACAAGAAGCAAACCAGAGGCAGAACAATGTGGCCTAATTATGCAGGGGCATGGACAGACCCCTTGTTCCAGCTGTTCCCAGATGTTGGCACCACCCAAATCATATCCTGTCCCCGCAGGTGCACTGGCAGGAGGGGCCACAGGAGCCCTCCTCACTCATCCCCTCACCCTGGGGGCTCTCTGGCCCCTACAAGCCCTTGTTTACCCTTATCCACTGCCATAAGCATCACACCTGGAGGAGCAGCAGCCCAGTGCCCATCACCAGCCCCTGAGAAGAAAGACAGTCCCTGTCCCAGTCCCAGTCCCATTCTCAGCCCTTGTCCTGCCGCAGGTGGTTTTGAGTTGGTAAAACCAGATTAACACACAGGAAAAGGAAGTTCAGATCCTGGCTCAAGTACTTCAGGCAAGTCTCCTTTTTCCACCTACGTTTCCTGCGTTATTTAACACAGGACCAGCATTATTTCCTTGGCTGCCCCTTGCACATCTTCAGCCTGCATCTCCCTGAGGTAGGACCCCCTCCTTTGACACCTCTGCAGCACCTGGCATTCTGCTTTCCTCACCCTGCAGCCAGTCTCTCCATGCCCTGGCACTGCAATCCTGACCTGGCAGAGCAACATGTGGCTCTCCACCCCCCAGCACTGCCATTCCCCCTCCCCAGACCCCTCCAGCGTGCCTGGCTGAAGGACTCCGATGCCTGCAGCACACGGTGGCCGTGCTGCTCCCGACAGGCACCTTTCATGTTTAATTCAGCGGCTGGTTTAGTTAATCTATTTTTTAATAATTCATCCCTTCCATCTTAATTTTGGTAGTTGTTGAAAATCCCTAATAAAACATTTAGGGGCTCTTTTACTGGAGCAATGGCATGATTTACTTGATGGAATCCAGTCTTTGATGTCCTATCTTAATTCCCTCCCTCCCACCGTGCCTCAATCCTGTTTATCACTGTGCCGGAGGTAAGAGGTTCTTGTCGAGTTTTGTAGCACTTGAGACGCTTGGTCAGCGTTAATAATTCAGCTGCCCCGCACAGCTTAGACAAATCATGTAGCAAAACAGCCTCTTCCCTTTATTAACAGCTCCCTCTGCCACCATGGGCCCGGGCATGGGCCGGGATGCAGAGCAGAGGGACCAGGCTGAGCATCCCGACCCGGCAGAAGCGCCAGGAAAACTTCACAGGTGCCAACTGCATTGTTGGGAGAATATACACCCTTTTACATGGCTTGTATTTCATCCTCTACAGCCCGAATGGGGAAACATGCTGGGTTTTTGCATCTGTAATTGGGGAAGAACAGATGGTGGAGGCACAGTTGGAAGTAATATGGCCATTAAAATAATCTATATGGCTTGTAATTCCCCCTCATGTGGAGAAAGAGGAGGGCCTGCCCCTGCCCGAGTGCCCACCCAGGCTGCAGGAAGGGTGGGCACAGGTCTGGGGTTTTTTTCTGTTGTTGGGATATTTTGGTGGTTTTTGATGGGTTTTACTGTTTCCTTTCCCCTGGGATGCTCCTCGTGCTCCTCTTGAGGTGATTTGAGGAGCCAACAGCTGAACCAGAGCCACTTCTACTGGGTGGTATTTAACTCCCATGTGTCATGTGGAGCACATTTTCTCCCCATATCACCCAGTTAAAGCAACTTCTAGCTTTATACATATCTTAATGGTAGGAAAAGAGCAGCAGAAAGCCTCAAGCACTTCAGAGAGATCAGGGCATCTCTGCAGTTAAATTTCAAACGGGGATGATGTGGGAAAGAATTATGGAAAAACCCTCCTGTTGATTCATGAAAATTGAAACCTCTCAGGGGAACACACAGGCTTTGCCATCCCCTCTGTCACTTACAGATCCTGAGAGTGAGAAAACGTAAAATCAGAGTAGGAAAGTTGCCCAAAAAAGCCCAAACACACAGCCAATATATAGAAATTTATGTCCTTGTTCTGCATGATGTAAGTCATGGTTTCAGAGACCTCTGTGCCCTCCAAACACCCCAACCACCACCTTGCTTGGTTCCTCTTGATGGGTGAGGGTTTTCCTCTAGGATTTGATTACTGCTTTGTGGCTAATTGTTTTTCCACAGTCATACTATGGAAAAGATCCTACTTCAACACAAAATTGAGAAAATGGAAGAAATCTCAAAAAAATCACACTGGCAGGTGTAATCTCTTCCCACTCACACCCAAAGGAATCCACATCCTGACTGATGGAGGGGAGAAGGACAGGGAATTGCAACAGCATCCCCTGGCCCTGAACCCAAGCACCCCAGGTCCCTTGGACACCCTGCTTCCCTACAAGACCTCCCCAGGCTGGGCCCAATTATTTTCTCAGGTAGAAACCTCTCTGTTGGGCTTAAAATCTTCCCCATGCTCACAGAAGCAAGTACCTCTCCAAATCCTTACTCTGCGCCCGAACACGAAGGAACCAGCAGGACATTACCTTGGCAGCTGGCTTTGCTTTATGGAACTGTAAATATATTTTTTTAATGAGCTGGCGGCAAGAAAGATGTGTTTCCAGGCTCAACAACATCCAAAATTAACTGCAATTCATTTCAGAAGGGGTGAAGGGGTGGAGGAAGGGGGAACGCAAGCCTGAAACCCGCAGAATATAAAAGCCTTGAAAGAAATTGCCAAAAATCCCCTGCATCGCTGCCTTCTGGCTCTGGGAAAGAGATTAAAAACCTGAGCAGCATCAGGCTGAAGCAGACGTCACGGAGGCCACCCCGGGCCATGCTCATGCTCAGATAAGACTCCTTCTCCTTATTATTTTCCCAAAGACAACCCAGCCTTTGCCAGCGCAAAGCTGTGCCCCGCTCCTCGCCTCTCCTGGCACACCTAAACCAAGGAGATGCTGGTGCCTCGTGTGACCACAGATTCCCACCTCTGCAGGGCCCCTGGGGATTTCTGAGGGACCCTGACTTCAACATCAGCATCTCACCCTCCTCCTCGTGCCAGAGCGTTTCTCCTGACGTGCCTTCGTTAGCCCCGGTGCCGCTCTCCAACACCTAATTTGAGTGACCCTTTAGTGACTAATTTAATTACCCCGGCCCACAAACTGACAGACAGCTGTTAAAAATGGTTATTGCATTATTAATACGCTCCAGTAATTTCCCATTAAAACTATACTGTTAATAATTTTTTCCCCTGTATTTCTTCCCTCTTAATTAGTCTATTTAAAACTTTGAAGGAATATTCTCTTTATGGTAAATGGGAGCGTCGAGCAAATTACATTTTTGATTGAATACTTCTGTGATAGGCCAGCAAATAAGACCGTTGAGTTGTTAATTATTGTCAGAGTTTCACACGATGCCTGCTAATGAGGCAGTCAATCTTCTCTGCCATTCCTAGAATATTAATGGAAGCCGTTGGTATTGATTTTGTCACCAGGAAAAGGTAGGAACTCCTCCTACTTGGGGGGCTCCAGGGAGGGCAGGGGGGTCTGCACTGGGAGGGGACACTGAGGGGACCAGGGACCTTGGGATGTGGTGAGAAAGGAGGGCTTGAAGCTGGTGGAAGCTCGTGAAGCTCTTGGATGTGCCAATGGCATCTTGTGCAGCCCATGGACCCAGTGGGGGTGTTGGCACATTCCCACAGGGATCAATCCCATCCACAGGCGCACCCAGGCAGGACAGGTGACAGAGGTGACACTTCCTGCCAGACACGTTGGTCCCTGTCCCCTCCCTCTGTGTCCACCTCTTGATTCTGAAGAATATCAGATTCACCCCTTATCTTTCTGTGATAAGACAACTTTTATTATTTTTTTCTTTTTTTAAGGAAAGGGAAATACCTGATCTGTCTAGACGTCAGCAGATAACTTGATAGAGCGATGCATGGAAATTATGAGTAAAGCAACCATGGATAAGGATCGACACGAAACCACGAGGTGGCCCAGAGACTGTACAGAAACAGCCTTAGAGTTGTGCTGGGAGATGTTACAGGGAGCTTTTGGTACCATTTCTCAAACCTTTTGGGCTCTGATCCTGTTTGATTTTCACACCAATGTTCTCACTGGAGAATGGAGGAGTCTAGCAGCGAAGTCTGTCCATGTCGAAGTCACAGGAATTCTTTCCCCTCCCAAGCTCCCACTGCCCAGCTCAGAGAGCAAGAGCAATGTGGGGCTGTGCCTGGTGCCATCCCCAGTGCCAAAGCCATCTCCCTACTAACAGCATCTTGGCCAAGCCAGAGGGAATCCCACCAAAAACGGTTTTATCACAGGACAACTGAGACAGAGTGAGGCAACAGCCACCTCAGAGCTGTACATGTCTGTGACCCATGTCCTGGCTGTGCCATTAATTCCATCCCCCTGTGTGGGCAGGGATCTACAATTCCCTGAGTTCCTTGGCACATATGAAAGATGTCCCACGTATCCTGCGTCCAAAGCAAGGATGAGCACCACAGACCCTGTTCCCTTGGGCTGTGGAAGCTGTCCATGGGGCAGAGCCCACACACAGGCAGGGCCTCCTCTGCCTCTGGTGGCCACATCACCCCGAGCTCATCAGCCTGAGAAATGTGGGGCTGACTTTGCCAGGACTATGCAGCACCAAGTCCAAGCAGAGCCCTGGATTTCCTAAATAGGTCACCCAGCACTTGGTGCTGGGTTTTATTTCTGTAGCTTCGCTCTGAGGAAGTGCCTGTGTGAGCGCTTGACCCAGAGACCTGCGGGACTGATGCTGAACGCAGACACCGTGCTGGCCCTGCAAACCAGCCCAGCTCCCTCTGAACTGCTCCAGCCTTCCCAGCCCAAACCTCTCCCAGCCCTGCTCCCACTGGGAAAGCCAGGACAGACTGGATGAACCCTACAAAACTCATAACCCATTATAGCAGGTGACATGCTGACACAGGTCGTACTGTCACAGCTGCTGCCGAGAGGCCAGAGCTCAGGGGCTTCACTCCAGCTACTCCTGTTGGGCTTTGCACAGCCAAACCCACACCCTCCCCAAAAATGAGATCATTTGGGGCTGTTCTGGGAATACTCTGCCTGACCAGGCGATTCAGGGAAAGATGTGTGTGTGTAGGAGGGGTGGGGATCCTCCCAACTCTCTGCATGCCCTGTCACCCACAGCTGCACAGCTGGAATGGCACCAAGAGACAGGGATGGACGGAGCACAATGTCCAGCCTCCACAGGAACAACCTCCTATCCCTCCTATTCCATAGCAGGAATTTCTGCTGTTTCTTTTCCACCCTGGAAAGCAGCAGATTTGCATGGCTGCTCCCCAGATACAGGTGGTGTCCCCCCACCCAGCCACCCCTGCTGCTTCCAAGTCCATCTGCTGCCCACTTGTGCTTCTTAAGCAAGCCAGGTGCTATTTTTACTGCAGCAAAGTTTTCCATACTAAAAGCTCCTTTTCTTTTCCCTTTTATATAAAGCAGGCTTCAATAATTCCTCGGGGTCCCCTTCCAACCTGGCATTCTATGATTCTGTAAAAAGAGGAGGTTTCCATTTATAATGAATTGCCTGTGATGCAGCACATCCCAATTTTACCAGGAAAAAGGGATTCTGTAACCCTCCCTGAGCTCCCAGTGAGATGCCATGAAAAGCCCTTCAGGTCAATAGCATTGCCAATGCTATTCCTCTATCAGTATCACTTATCAGCTGTGCTCAGGCACGATTTATGGCTTTTACCCCCCCAAAAAAGCCATTTCACCCCCTTGGTCTGGTATTGAGGCAAATCAACACAAACCCAGGAGCGTTCCTTCCCCCCTTGGACCCAGCTCCCACCACCCAGGCAGGAGAGTGGGAGGGGTTGGCTTGGATTTGCCAATAGCCACATCAGGTAGGAATGATGTGCTCCCACCTGAAGTCCTTGAGAAGTTCCTGTAAGGAAGAGAAGCAGCCAGGTCTCCCAACACGCCCAGTGCTGAATCCTTGGCTCAAATAAGCAGAGGGCCATCCCTGCCCCCAAAAGCTCTCCCTTCCCTCAGGGAGATGCAGGATGGTACCTGGAGCCACCACCAGCAGGAGTGGGGAATGTGAGCCACCGTGGGCAGGGGGTTGGACAAGAGGATCTTTAAGGTTCCTTCCAACCCAAACCATTCTGTGATTCCATCAGCTGAGGAGCCATTTATTTATCCAATCATAACTTCATCATAACCCTTTTAACGCTCCTCAATTATGGCCCCAACCTGGGTCCAAACCCAGAGCACCCACAGTCCAGAACTAACACCTCCAGCTCTGGCCTGTCTGTGTTTGATACACACACTGATTAAAAAAACAAAGAAAAGGAAATGTGGACTGAAGTGAATGAAGAGAGCTCTCCCTGCGAAAGCTCAGTGCATATTTACACAGCACCCTGCCTTAATGCTCAGCTGCTTCATTTGTGTCACTTTAAGCCCTCAGCAGAAGCAGGGAAGTATTAGCTGGGGTTTAATTGTGTGCTGCTGGGTTCTGCACGGCTCCCCACCAGCTGCTGCTGGAGAGAGCCCTGTGGCAGGGTGGGGATGGATGGGGCAAGGCAGTGACAGGGGGACAGCCACCAGCCAGGAGGGAGAGCAGCAGCGGGGGACGCTCGCCCAGCCTGGGACAGATGGAGGAGAGCTCTGCCTTACACATAAGGTGAAACATCAATTTGCACGGAGCTACCCACCCCTGTGGCATCTGGGATGAACTCTGCTGTGCACTGCCCACACCTCCTGTTTGCAGGAGACAGGAGTAGGTTGTCCCCCCAGACTCATCCAGCTGCTGAGCCAACACTCCTGAACGTGTCCCAGTGCAACTGGGGGCTCTTCCTCCACTGCATGCCTCCCCTCTAGTCTGCTCCATATGAACCACGTCTGTTCCCTCTGCTGGAGGTGAAACAGGCACTGGATAGGTTATACACAGACTGTGGTCCATCCCCACCCCTCCTTCCCAGCACTGCCATCCCAGCCTGCACTTGGGTCACCACTGCTGGAGTCCAGCCCTGAGCACGGCACAGCCTGCGGCAGCGGGTCCCCAACTGCACCCATCTAACTTTTGATAAAAGGCACTTGGTTGCAGTCAATAACATCTCATAATATCAAAAACACTGCAGGAAACATCAAGAGCTGAATTGATTATGGCACAGTAATTCTTCAGGCAGTGAAAGCAGGGCAATTCCCAAGATGGGATTATTTTTTGCAAGGCTTCACCTAATTTTCTTGATGTTATTTTCCCCCCGCTCACTTCCCAGCCCTCCTTCCAAACCTCTCCAGCTTTACACTGCTCTTTGATTTAGTCCCTGAAAACAATATTTTGCTTAACACAGTTAAGTTTCCCAGCAAAGTGCCCGGGAAAGCATCACCACCACCCAGATCGCCGGGACTGGAATATGTGCAGCAGGAAAAAGTCAAGGCAGATTTTGCTTGTGGCTCTGTAGTCAGCAACCCACTTTGGGGAGACTAGAAAAAGCCCTGACAAGAACTCCAAACATCTAAAGCAGAAAAAAAGACCAAATATACAGACCCAAAAGGGGAATGATACAAAACCTGTGCAGAGTGGAGGCAAAGGGCAGTGGATTTTCACAGTCTGATCCAGCCTTGACAAAACATGGAAAGGTTTTCTGAGCCAGTGGGCAAGGCCACACAGGACACACCATCCCTCCTCTGTGCAACGCTGGCATTGCCTATAAACCATGCACTGAACTTTTTGGTGCTTCCAAATTCATTTTGAGCTGATTTTGCTCCTTTGCCTGGAGGTGAGAGGGCCAGGGAGGGTCTGCAGAGCATCTCTCCTGCATCTGGAAATTGGAATGAGAAGGACCAGCATTATGTGAGCAAAGTTACTCTGAGCTGCCTGGATAGTGCTGCATTAAAGGCACAAAGAGCATTTTTTCCTAATAAATCACCCCAAGCGCCAGGGTGACATCCTGGAGTGGAGAAAATCCCTTGAGGGCAGCAGCCAGAGCAGCAGGGCACTGCACTGAGGAGTGGAAACATCACCCTGGCCCTGCTGCTGAGGAGCAGGAGCTGAAACTAATTAACTTCACTTGTCTTCATGGAGCACAGCCGTCCTGGGTCACTGGTTGTGCCCAGCCCTGGCTGCCCCGGGGTGCAAATCAAACGGGAGCTTTGCCCCTTGGCCTGAGCTGCCGTCCCTCATCCCTCCACAGCGAGACCACGTTCCTCTGCAGCAATATGTGCATCCCCCCCGTTCCCTTTAGCAATTAATAAATCCCCATAAAAATCCACCTAGATGTCTCTCTTCCATGGTGCAGCATATCCTGGCTTTACCAGGGAAAAGGGAGTGTGGGACTCTCCCTGAGCTCCCAGTGAGATGCCCTTTCCCAGAGCCCTTTCCAAGCCCTCAAGGGACAGTATCTTCTCGCAGTGCCCTAGAAGCAGAAGGACAAAGCTGCCCTGTGTGTGTCCATCTCCATTTCTGTCGTCTCCACAGAGGTGGTTTTTCCTCCCTGGCTGTGGAGCCTGTCGCAGGTCCCTGGCACACTCCCAGGAACATTTTGGCTCTGCTGAATTTTATTAGTTTTGTCCTTTGGCTGAAGTGATCCAGCAGTAGTTAGAGTAGATAAAAACAGGGAAGGAGGAGCAGATCCCATCCCCATCAGGCAAGCTTTAGGCAACTGAAATCTCATCAGCACTGGTTTTCGGATAGTGCCAGTTCTTTCCACTGAGTTATGTTAAGAAATAATTGAAGAAAAGGCATTTCCCGGTGTCACTGCCCCACCCGGGCACCATCCCAGCACTCTGTCTGGGCCAGGGTATGAACCGCCCGGCCCTTCCTCTGCAAACCTTCTAGACCCTTTCTCAGGCAGGAGATACACACAAAAGCAAAGGCAATAAAACTCAAATAGGGGTAAAAATTTGTAATTCAGGAAAAATAGTACAGAGAGGCTATATAAACAGAGAGCCAAGGGGCTGTGCTTTGAATAGGCAGCTACAAAGCAGCCTGTTCAGCTGCTACAGGCAGCTACAAAGCAGCGGCAGCTACTCCAGCCACTGGTTAACAGAAAGCAATGGCAGCAACACAGAAACAAATAACAACATCAAACAGGGAGGGAAAAACACCTTTCAACACAGGAACCCAAGGTCTGATTTTGCTTGCCCTTTCTGCTAAGCATTCACAGTGTGTCAGAGCCCTGCCTCCCCCTCCAAATGTTCAGCACCACTGCTTTTTTCAGTGCTGGCAGCATCCTGCTCCACACAGATCCCACATGGACAGGTGGATGGACACACAGCTACAACTGCAGATCCAGAATATGGAGAAGCTACAGCGTCCAGTGCCAAACCCTACTCTGTGACAGGAGATCCCAGAGACATCAAAGGGAATCATTCTGGGTGTGAGACAGCGTTTGCATATTTGGCAAGTGCTGGGTATTTTTAATTGTCTCAATAAACATATAAACAAAATCTGTTCACTCGCTGGGGTTTTTTTCCCTCCTGGGCTCTGCAGCACCATGGACGAGAGGAACTGCAATCGCTCAGCTGCCAAACTTGTAGCTGGTGCTGGTGCTCCCTGCGATGGATTTGCCTACAAGCCAGGCCCAAATTTACATCCCCTGTCCCTAAGAGGTTTGATCATTTTCTGTGCAGTTTTATGGCACAGCATTAAGACCTCAAAAATGCAGTGGGTTCACACAGCAGAGCACAGAGAGTGAAGCTCAGCATTACTGCAGCAGGAGTTATTAAATGCCTGGGATGAGGGAAGGCTGAAATGTTTCCATCCCTGGATTGTGGGCATGAAAGATGCCATGGCTGCTGATGGACCAGGAAGAGACAGGTTGAGTACACCTCTACTGTCCCAGAGGTGCTGGGTGATCCACATTTCAATTCTGACCTACCCCAGATCCTTCCTGGGTGATTTCAGCTCCAGTTTTTTGGGGAGCTTCTCCCCTCTTTCCCCATCACACTGCTCCCCTAATTCTCTTATTTTGCTGCTCACATCCTTCAGTGGCTGCCGCAAGATTACATCTCCATTTAGTCACCCTGTGGCGAAGTGAGACGTACCTGACTCTTCTAACCTGCTCTCATAAATCACAGCGGGAAGCAGGGAGGAGGAAAATCCTGGTAAGCAGCCAGGACGAAGTTCAGTTGACAGCTGCAGGGCAGGGGCTGGTGGCTGCCTCTCTGTAAAGCATCTGTCCCTGCTCTCCAGAGGATGAGGCCAAAGGCTGCCTCTATCCCAGTGTTAAGCACCAAAAGCTGCTTCTCCACCGCTTTCTGAGACACACCAGCATCTCAGGGTGATAAGAAGGCCAGGCCAGAGCACAGGGACGTTATCTGTGGGGATGACGGTGTCGCTGTGATGTGCACAGTAATGAATTGCCCTCTCTGCAGAAATGAGTAAGTTGTGCCTGCTGATGCAGTGATCAATTTGCTCCATCATGCAAAGCTGTCCGTTCATCATGGCCATCGACTGCAGCCACTCACACCTTTTTATTGGCCCCAACGGAGCAGAAGGCTCTGCAGGAGCTCCATGGGCCCCTGCTCAGGAACAGCCTCAAAAAAGGGCTTCCCTCTCCCCCGACCTCCTGGCTGAGGGTCCCCGAGGCACGGAGCATCCAGAAATCACAGCCGGCTCTGCTCCAGGGGGGCAGCAGAGAGAAAAGAGGGGAAAAAAGACCAAGTTCCCATGGCACGCCCTGCACAAATGGCAAGAAGAGTTGGCAGGGTGCCCTCTGCCTGCATGCCATATCCCATCCCGCACGAACCAGCCCAGCCCACCTCCTGACCTTGAGGGACGCTCACCTGCAGCTGCACCCACTCATCTGTGATCCTGCAGATCAGGCAGGACGTTAAGGCACAGACAGATGAGTTTTGCTGCTGCAACAGCAGGGACAGCAAAGCTGTTTCCACTCTCCTGGCCCAGATTCCCTTTGCTTTTCTCATCCATTTCACTTTTCATCCTCTTCCACTCCTACGGAGCCTCACACCACAGTGATCACCACTGACTTGCAAAATAACCAGTGCCCAAATCACTGCAAAACCCCTTCAAAATATCACTTGCAAATCCCCTGTAAGGCTGGGGCAGCAGTGAGGCTGCAAGAGCACAGCAGGGTGCATGCCATGGGCAGGAAGAAAAAGCCTTGCTCCCATCCTTGACAGAAGACGGGACTCATGAGGGCACAGAGCGGGGGAGCAGAGTGTTCTGCCTCTGAGAGAATTGAAAATAAAAATAACAAACAAATAAAGAAAAAGTAGAAATAAAAAATCCAGTTGATTGTACTTCGGCAAAGAATTCAGAGAGCAAAGGGGCTCACTTGGGAGCAAAACGAAGATGAATCGACAGCGAGTTCAAGAGAATTCATTCTGCTGCTGAACACTTGTCTCTCCATCAGGACATCTCAAAGGCTTGTCAAGCGAAGGCAAGACTTTTATTTGTTTCTATGGTTGCCATAACGATAGAGCTATATGTCATGTCAGGCAGCAGCTGAGGCTCGTGCCTCTGATTTATAGCTGCTCAACAGAAATTATCAACTTTTCTGCAGAGCGGGTGGCACAGTGAACCGTGACCACCGGGTGTCTGCCAGCGCTCTCCTCTTGTTCCCCACAGCTGAGTGTGCCCCAAGGGATGCTTTTATTATCCCCTGCAGAGATGCTTTTATTATCCCCTACAGGGACACTTTCATTATCACCTCCAGGGATGCTTTTATTATCCCTGCAGGGATGCTCGGTGCCGGGGCAGTAGGACCTGGGGGCTGTGGCTGTGGGTCCTTCCCATACACTGCCACAATTAGAGCAATTCCTGGACCCACAGGACAAGCTGTACCTTCCAAAGGGTCAGACAAAGATGGCAAGGTGTCCAGGGAAGGCCAGCAGAAGGACGGAACACCTAACAATAATTTGTTTAACAAAATTTTATAGACTACTGTGTTTAACACCAGGTTATGGGAGAAATACAGGTAAGAGACAGGGATGGGAGTGGAAACAAACAGGGGTCTTGAAAACAAGCAAGACAAGGTGGGACTGGGATGTATTTCTTGTCCTGGCAGGGGATGTGCTGCAAAGACAATCTGCCCAGCCTGGGACCCCAGGCAGAGGCTGCCCAGCGTGGGGAGAGCTCTGCAGCACTGCTGGCCAACCTCATCTGAACAAAGACGTCACCGTGAGCGTGGCTGTCACAGTCCCAGGCGTGCGACTGATGCGATCGTTGTGTGGAGAATCAGACTCTGGGGTCAAGGAAGGGATGCTCAATATGGTCACTGATAAATAATATATGCAAGTTTCATTAACTCTAAGCACTCTCATTCTTAATTTATGATGCACAGCCCTAAAACCTCCAGCGCCAAGTTTTGCACACTCCTGTGTCCTGAAGCCCCTGGAGCATCCCCAGTGGGATGTCTGCATGAAGCCCGTTGGCTCCTGTCCGCAGGAAGTTTCTCTAATGACTCGGCTGCAGCAGGGGAAGGTTTGGGCCCCTCATCCCCACCCACCAAAGTACAGCTTGTTGCACTGCCCAGCAGTGAAACACACGGAGAGCAGCACTGGAGTCAGCATTCCCCCAGAGAGCTGCTGAAAGGCTGAGCCCCACCTGTCCCTCTGCATCTCAAGCATCTTCATAAAAACACAAGACCACATTTGAACCTTTAACCCTCTGAGTTGTAAAGACTTCATCACTTGTTTTCTCCAAACCAGGCTTCCTGCAATTTGCCTCCATTAAACTCTTCAAGACAAGTGACCCCGGAGCCAAAGGTGTCAGACTAATGAAAGGTCTGCCGGAATGCAGCACACTCGTTATTACAGACACAGAAGAAACACAGCCCTGAGCCACCATCACAGTGTTACAGGACAGCAAACAGGGCATGCCAGGTGCTGAGGCACAGCTGTGCTGCAGCTGGTGTAACAGAGCCCAGGCTCTGCCCTGTGGCATGGAGATGTGACTGTATTAAAGCCCAAGCACTGAGGGTTCAGGAGGAATTTCTTCACTGGAAAAGGGTTGTCAAGCATTGGAAGGGGCTGCCCAGGGAGGTGGTGGAGTTCCCATCACTGGAAATATTCAAGAAATAACTGGACATGGCACGCAGTGCACTGGTCTGGGTGACAAGGTGGGGATTGGTCACAGGTTGGATTCAATCCTTGAGGTCTTTTCCAACCCAAATGATTCCGTGATTCACCTGCAGGAACTCCCAGCACGGAGAGATGCAGTGCTACCACAGTCCCAAAGCCAGGACCCCCCCAGGCAGAGGGATGGATGGCTGTGTTCGAACACCTACACCATGGACATCACGTGGTCACCTCTGATGCTGGTCTGACGTGCTGGATCACCACCTGAACATCTGAACCACCAAAACTGCTCCCCTGAGAAGCTGCCTGTGTCAGCCCAGAAGGAAAACGCAAAGAGGCTGCAAGATAGGTACTTTCAGAGCTGCTTTTCTCATTGCATGAAAGCACCCAAGAACCTCAGAAGAGGGTTCCACCCCCCAGGGTGTTGAGGATCCCAAGCTTGCAGCTCCTCGTTTGAGAAGAGTTTCAGTCATAACACAGAAATAATAGATTGCTTTTCGCTTCTCACTGTATCTGTGAAACCTTCCATAATTCAACATCAAATATTTATTATTGCGTTTATTAAAGTTTTAATAATTCAGCAACTCCTGTGTGTAAGATACCAGCGCCGTGAACTCACACCTCCCTTGTTCTACCTGAGCCACTCCATTTATGCCCGGAATTCTCAGTTCAGGTTCCATCTATGAGGGGAGCAAGCAACAGCCTTGTGCCAGAACCTCCCCTCCTCCTGCCTGGCATTCATCCATCCTGACAGAGACTTCTCCACAAGGAGCAGTGCCCAGAGACAATTACTGCACTGGAGCAGAAAACAAGCTTCTGAGCCTCTACCTTCACTGAGGTACTTTTAATGAAGATGTGAGGAGGAAAGAAAAGAGATAATGTTCTCTTGGCACTTTGGCTTGGAAAATGTTAGCATAAACCAAGGCAACTCTTCCTTTTCTCAAATGAAAAGCAGAAGTTGTTGCAGACAAGAAAAACAACACGCCTAAAAGAGCCAAACTGTGATAGATATGTACCACCAGCCTCTTTTCACAGGAAAGGGAACAAGCACTAATTAGCAACAAAAACACACGCTTGGAAGTGAGGACATCTTGGATGCCAGTCCTGGCTCTGCCATAGCTTTTGTATGCTGTGTACATAGCAAATACAAGCACTTGCTTCAACTACGGCCCTGCCAAGATGATGGGACAGAAGAAGGGAAATCTACCACCTCATCACTTTGGGAAAAGACTAGACAGAAGGGGCTGGGGGACACAGGGATCCTGCTGGTGCCCAGGAAGGTGATTCATAACACAATCAAGAATTTTCAAGTCAGGAAATTGTGTCTGGAGTCAACAGGAGAAAGCAGCAAGAAGGAAGGGAGGGAGGGAAGGAACACAGAGTCACCCTGGCACCCAACAGTCACATGCTCAGTCTTAATTTAATGGGAGAGAGGGGAATACACACTAAATACCTTCAGAATTAAACCCTTATAGTTTACAGTTAAACCCTCATAAACCAGACCAAGGAGGACAACCACCACCAAGGTGATCAGCAAAATGTCCAGGCATTCACTGAACTCCAAAAAGGAAAAAAAAAACCCTCTAACTGTATAATTATTGGATGACCAACATGGCCTTTCACCCTTCATGAGTAGCCCAGCAGATGTCAGTGGCCAGGTGGATGTGATATAGGTATGAGTTTCAGAAAGGTGACAGCACCTCCATCCCAGTAAATGCATCCATTTAAGCACTGCAATCTAACATTACATTTAAGCCACTTCCAAATTGCCTTGCCACAGGTTCCTACCAATTCACCTGCCTGTACTGGCAGACTTCAGAGTTACACACTCAGGCCTGGCCTGGACCCATCAGCCCTAAGAGCCTGGAGAGCAATCACATCAGATTTCTTATTGGAAGGAAATTAATCAAACCTATCATCATAGAAATTACTGCATCCTCAATAACAATTTAAAGAGCAGTGTAGGCACTCAAGCATGAAGAAAACGAGAAATCTGCTTCCTACCTGACATCTGCTGGATCTTCTGTCACCAGCACATCTGTCTTGCAGCTGGCAAGGGGGTTGATGGAAAGCTCCACAGGAGGCACCACAAAGCTCTTACTGACTGGCAGCCACAGCCCTTGACCCAAGCTGTAGGTGGACCTGGAAAAAGGACAAACATGTCACACAGGAACAGAGTGTCAACAGGGAATGGTGGCCCTCCGCTGCCCACTCGGAAGTCAGAGCAGTGGTGGCACCACAAGATAAGTCAGTGATTTGGTCTTGGCCTGAAAGCCAAATGGGAGAGGAATGACTTGAGATGTGACAGGAGAACAGGGGGATGGGAAAACTCTTCTTTTTATTCCAGGAGTTTCTGTGCATGCTGTCCTCACGTTTGCTGAGGGGACAAGAGGGGAACCCTTCCCTGCCTGCCAAATATGGACAAATCTTTCAGGTCTGTCACAGACAAATGACACTTGTGTCCCCTCACCAGCACAAGAATGAGCTGGGAGTGACAAAGAGGTTTCTTCCATTGGGATGTCCTTGTGGCTCTCCCTTCCCAAATGTCCCAGCTGAACCCTCCTCTGACTCACCTGAGTATCTTCTCTGGTGCCTGCTCTCCTGTGACCAAGTCATATCCCCGCTCCAGCGTTGTGTAGGGCCAGGGCCTGGGAGGAGAGAGGGGAAAGCAGCTGAGCCCTTCAATGGGCAGGGAAAGGGCACAGTGATCACCCAAGGGGAGGACAACTGGGCTCCTCAGCACCGTGGGAGCCAGGGCAGATCAACCCCAGCACCGTGTCCCCACTCACCCTTCGCTGTGTCCCCAGTCGCTGCGCACACACAGGTGGCGATGGACGGGGTCCGGGGCGTACCCTTCATGGCAGCTGCACTCTCCTAAAGAGAACAGGGAAGGATGAGATGTCTCTGGCCCACAGGCATGCCAGTGACTGCAGTCAGACCCTCCTCCTCTCCTACTGCCCATCTCTGTTTTGTCACAGCCACTCTGGTCCTTCCTGTGTCTCTGGAGCACTTTGGACCCCAGAAACCCCCAGGAGATGTGGAGAAGGAAATGTGGAAAGCTGTAAGACACCTGTACTTATTCTCAGGGAGGGGATTACATGATGCAGCACCCACAGCAGCTGGGGATGGGGTTTCATGATGCAAAGGTCTGTCCTTAACCAGTGTTCCTGTGCAGTCCTGCAGCCAGGGGCTCACTCCTCAGCAGGGACCTTGCCTGAGCAGCAGTGTCCACCCTGTGCAATCCCTGAAGTGGACACCACAAACCCATCCCACATCCCCTTCCCACCTCTGCTCTGCCATGTGGCACCAGGACAAGAGAGCAGAGTCTCCTGCAGCCCAAACTCCCACTGAAAGATACAGAACCCCCCAGCTTCCATCCTCCACACACAGTTCCCATGCTGTACCCCCATCCCACACCAAAGGGGCTTTCAGCCCTGCTCCCCTCCACTCTCTGGGTGCTGCCTCACCCTACTGCTCTATTTTGACAGCAGGAGAAGACACTTCCCGCACCAGAAACCCGACCACACTTGGCCCAAATTGATTCAGTGTTTGGTAGAAATACATAACCCGGAGCAAGAAACAGCAAAATCAAAAGATTAATTGGATTTGCACGTGGAGTTTCTGGTACAAGCTGCTGTCAGTGTTTCCCCCCCTCCCCTCCTCTCCCCATCGTGCCTGATGGAGCAGCAAAGCTGAGCTGTAAACACTGGTGAGGTGGGGACCTGGGGAGGATGCTGGGGAGGTGGGTACCCCCCTCACAGTGGCAATGCGGACTGGCAGCTACCTGCGTGCTCCTCGGGATCCTAAGCAACTTCTTAAAATGCCTCACAAGGATTACAGTAAAGAGCTTTATTGTCAGGAGGGAGTGAGATGGGGAATCAACCGCTGAGATTTTTGAGGAAGAGACGCCTGGGAAGGGAGAGGCAGCAAAAAAAGGAAAGAGTGGGGGGAAAAAAGAGACGGCTAATGACGTGCTAAAATGCAACAGCACCTTCATGAAATATTCACTGCCTCAAACGCGTCTAATATTAAAGATTAAATGTCCTGGGATTTGTCCTAGCGACTCCGAAGCACTGATTTACGATCTGTCAAAAGCTGCTAACCTCATGATTCATAACAGGAGCGGCAGGAACATTGCTGCTCCAAAGGGAAAGAGTTGGGAGAGAGATGGCGGCGCTCGGCCCCGCTCAGGCTCTGCCGTGCCTGGGGGCTGGGGAGGTCTCGGTGCAAGAAAACACAGGTCCTAATGGCTCCATCAGTGATTTAAAAAAAGGAAAGTTATTTTTTCCTTGGGTGCTTAGTACGCAAGTTTCCCCAGCCGTGCTGTGGATCATTAATTCCTGGCGCTTATTACATAACAAATATATGCTCTGCAAATGAGAGACATCTCAAAGTGCTTGCAAAGCAGAGCTGGGAGTCTTGGGGCACCGGCTCACACTCGGCTCCTGCCACAGAAATTAGAGCAAGTAAGGAAAAAACACCTACAGAGGTCAGCATCCATGGCCCAAACGCCTCCCCCTAAATCGATGGCTGGGGGTGCCGGGTGGTGAACCACCTTCCCATGGTGCAGGAGGGTTTATTTTGTCTGCTGGCTTGTTTACTGCTCCGTCAGTTTGGCGTCGGAAGGAGGAACTCTATCAACCTGCAGAAATATTGATTTTATCGACTCCAATCCTGGAGTTTCAGCAGCTACAGCCAGTGCTTGAGGCTTTATTGGGAGGTTTATTGGGAGGTTTATTTCAGTAACTGAGAGGGCAAGTGGTGGCACCAGCTGGGGAGGAGATCCAGGGCAGGAGAGAGTGGGGATCAGCTTTCCACAGGTTTCCCAGGGTCATCTACACCCCCTCAGCAGAGTTTTGGAAATTGGATAGGAAGGCTCCCAGCACGGGATCAGCTGAGAGCTGCAGTCTGATGGAGGAGTGAGGACTCCATCACCTCGGGACAGATGGTTTAGGATCTATTCCTTTAGCAAGAACCATGAACAGACAACTCGTGGGGCTTCCAAAAAATCTCAGCAGAACTTGCTGTGCTCTTACAGGTTCTCAGGAGTTTTTGCCCTCTCCCCAACAGCATCCACCTTCCTTCTTTGGTCCCCTGAACCACTCTGTTATTTTCTGTCTGTCCCCATCCTTCCCAGAGACAATGCTGTGCCAAGGAGGATGCTAAGCCTGGCTAACCCCCATGGAATGAGAAACACCTGATAAAGTGCCTGGAGTGGGGGGAACGGGGTTGCCACACCTCTAAGCCCTCTTTAGGATGTGTTTTCCAACATGCTGCTAAAACAGATCAAACCATCAAAAGGCCAAATTAAAGTGTCTTTATTCAAAGCAACTGCATCTGAGACGGACACAGTTATCCACTCAACCCTGCTGAAGCTAAGTTAGGATTCAAGCTGAGCTTGAAGCCAAAGTCAACCAAAGTAACCAAGTTTGACAAATAACTGCACCTGGAGCTGGATGCAATTTCCACAGGTCCTGTACACGCCTCTGTGCAGCGTTCAGCTGCTGCGGGAGCACAAATGAATCAGCATCTACCAACCCTCGAGACAAGAACTCTGCTCCCACTGCCACCACCCCGTGCCCTGCCCATGGCACCGGCATGCACGGTCCTTCCTCTGCCTTTGGATTCAGAAACCACAAAACAGGTTGGTTTCTGAATATTACATGGGTTTTGCCCCAAGGCAATTTCTCAGTTGTTACAGCCAAAGGAAGGATCACTGCTCACTCAGTGTAAATGAGGGCAGGTGCTCAGCTCTGGAGGTCCAACACTGTATTTCCAGTGTGTTATTAAACAGGTGGAGGCTTTAGCTCTCTTTTTTATAGAAAAGCTGGAAGTCGCTGAACTATTCCTTCATTACGCTCTCCACGCTGTGCTGCTGTTTCTGCTGGGACAGGGAATGGGGTCTCACACTGCACCCTCACCCTCCCTGCCTGTCCCCAGAGTGCCCAGGAGCAGCAGAGCAGGGCTGCAGGAGGAGCCATCAGTATGCCAGGATAAGCCTGTTAGCCTCATTATAGAGAGAGCCGATCCGTGCTGATAATGCTGCAAGAATCCCCCTAATCCACCCACCCAGTGCACAGCAGGAAGTAGAGGCTCCCAGAGTCCCTGTGCTCCCAGGGAAGCTGCGCTGTGCTGTCACTGGCACTTTTATTTAAGGAGCTGGAGGAGCTTTGGCAGTGCTGGAGCAAAGCTGTTGCTTGTCAGCCTTCTCTTGGCACTGCTGGTGTCCGTGGTTCCCTCCTCCGTGGCAGCACCTCCAACGCTGGCACTCACCCTGGTCCTGGAGCAATGCCCTGCTGTGCCAGGGCTGTGCCCCAGCTGCACAGGTACATCCTGGGGACAAGTCCAGACCCCAGCTAGGGTGGCAGCCTGATCCCAGAGGCTGTAGGGCTATAAACACACACCTTTCCACCTGTGTGAGCACTGTACAAACACTCTCACACCTGTTTCAGGGCTGCCTCTCCCACGCAAAGGGATACAGAATTTAGCCACAGTTTTGTGTCCACTCCTCTCTGGACACACACACCCCCTGCAGGGAACATACCAGCCCCAGCAGAGCATCCTCAGTGCCACTGGGCCACAAAGCTGCAGCACCACATCCCCAGCCTCCCAGTAAAGCTCTCTGAAAAGTTCCTCTTCTACCCCTGGTGCCTGCTGTTCCTGCTCTTCAAGGATGGCAGTTTCCAAACCAGAGCCTCTGCTTCATCCTGATGAGAAATGCAACTTTTCTAGAAGCAGTTTAGCGCTCGAGGAACAAGACAAAGAAAGTGGCTCCTGCCCTGCCAACCTGGCATGGAGCATCGAGGGGAAATCTGGAGTCAATTTGACAGTTATCCCTGCTCTCCCCCTGCTGCACATCACCCTCCTCACCCTCATCCATCACAGCACTTAAGTGCAAGCTTAACCTCCAAGGATTGTGCCTGAGTTTAAGCTCTGCACAGATTTAATTCTCATTGTCACCTGCTCAGCTCCTACACCACACCTCCAAGGAACACACAAGCTGATGCAAGGAAGCAGAGAGAGGTCCCCAGGGTGGCCTGTGTGCCACGGCTGTCACCTTCTGGGCTGGGCACTGCCCCAGAGTTGGCCATGGTGGGGTGAGAAGCCCCTGCAGTGCTGGTTGGATGGGTTCAGGGGGATGGGTTCAGGAGCGGCTCTGTACAGCAAAACCCGTCCCTCTTCCCTCCTCCCTGTGCTCTTTAGACAAGCTCAGAAATGCCATTACAAGAACATTAGCAGCTGCAGGATTAAACACTCTAATGGCAGAAAATGAGAGTGCAAAGACAGCACAGATAACCTTAACTCGGCCCCTCGCAGGCACGAGTTTTGATTGCTGTTTATGTATAACACTTCAGCCTGGAGCTAAATTAGCTTGGGAGTTAACTGCCTCCTGCCCTGCTTGGTGCACGAGGCAAGCTGTGCCGCCACAGGAAAAGGAATGGGATATTACATGGGTTTTGACCAAGTTATTAAACTCCATACCTTAGAGAGACAGAACCTCATCCTATAAAAGTCTAAGTCAATAAAGGCACTGGGATCCTCCAACAGCGAAAATAGCAGAAGTGCACAAGAACAAACAAATATTACTTGATGTGCACAGAACCTGCATGGTATTAAACTGAACTATAGGAAGGAATGGCTGTTTTCATAAACACAAATACACCCTCGCCAAGGTTGGCCATCTCCTGATTTACATGCTTGGCTCTGCAACCTCCAAATCCCCTTAACACGCTGCCTTTAAAAAAACGGCTCTGTGTAAAAATGACTTTCATCTGCCTCGTGCCCACAATACACCCCTGTCCTACCCAGACAGCAGCACCATCTGTGACTCTGGTGACAAACTGGCCCATTTGGACGATGATGGAAACCTTTTTTTTTTTTTAATCTCCTCCTGCCAATTTCCAGAAAAGAACCTTTGCTACTACATTTCATCTGGTTCTTTCAAGCTCGTGCTTACTGCTTTTGCGGGGGGGCCTACCAATTGTGGATGCAATGAGAGAATTTTGATGAAGAAATGCCTGATTTATAGATAGGGAAAAAAAATTTCAACACATTTGCACCTGCTAATCAAGGTAGCTATCCATCTCATTTATGCCACTGCTCCAGCAAGCCTGACAGCACAAAATCAGAGGCTGTTTCTTCCAGCATTTGGCCCTGAGGGACTGATTCTCCAGCAGGTCTCTTCAGCAATGCCCACAGAATGTGCAAGTGAATCAGTTTTGTGCATACAAAGCAGGTAATTGTGCTCACAAATCAGGATTTGCATATGCTGCTGGAAAGGGATGCTCTCATCGAGGCTGGAAAGGGAGGCCAGCGAGGCAGCAAGCACTCCTGGATTTTACCCAGGGGTATCCCAGTGCGTGGCATGAGCGGCAGCACCGGCAGCGCTCCCACGTCTCTTCAAAATATGGAGAGTGAGGAGAGCTGACAGCCAGTCCCACAAGACAAAAAAACCTTCCCTGTTCTCGTCTCAAGCAGCACAGGCAGCACCTGCCAAGAGGATGGAGCATTTTGGTGGAACATCTCCAGCCAAGGAGCACATTCTGCCCTGGAGAGGTGCCTGTCCCATCCAGCGTGGCAGCTGGGCATGGTCACCGTGTCACCTCTGCAGGGAGGAGCCCCTCAGCAGCATCCATTTGTCTCTGGATTTGCAGTCAGACCAACCAGCTTGGCCATTTCCAAGGCAGGAGGGATGAGGGAGATGACATTTTGCTCATGTGCAGACGTCAGTGCTCCCTCCAAAACGCTCTGATGAGCTGGGGCTTTGCAACACAGGTTTCAAATGTGTCAGGGGGGCAGCAGTAATTTAATTAAAGAGTGACTCACACAACAGAGACACAAGGGAAGGCAAATTAAGGTCAGGCAACAAAGTGAATTTTGGCATTTCCTAGCGCTCCAGAGCCTCTGTTTTCACTGGGAATTATTCTTCACACTGAAGGAGTACTCGGTGTCCGGAGTCACAAGTCAATATATTGTACAGACAAATCCCATCCAAAACTCCAGCCCAAAGAGGTGTTCAGTGCTGGGAAAGGTAAGAGCTTGAGTCTCATCAGAGAGAGCACACGTGGCCGGGGGCTCTCTGTCCAAAGGTGTGCCAGGAGCCCATGGCACTGCCACCAAGGACAGGTCCTGCCCCAAGAGGTCTGTCTACACCTTGGAGCAAGGAGGCCTGGGACAAGGCTGGATCCACAGTGCCACGGAGAGTGGCTCCAAGGGTAAGGCTGAAGTTAGATTAGCCATAAATGTGCTGGAGGACCTCAGTGCTGGCTCTGCTGCTCTTCACAGGGGCAACTTTGAAGGCTTTCAGCCTCCAGAGAGGATAAACTTCAGTCCATCATTCTCATCATTCAGTCCATCAGTCAGACCAAGAAGGCAGAGGACAAGGGAATCCCTGGCACCCATCACTTGGGATGCTCACAGAGAGGATAAAATCCCTGACCCGAAAAGGTTGAAATCCAGACAGGATTTATGTGCTGCAGTAAAACCACAGGCCTTCCTCTCTCATGGTGATAAAAATAAATCACCCTTAAAAATAGAATGACATTAATAAAAATAAATCTAAAAGTACATGCAGTGTATCATGGGGTTACAGTTTGCCTCAGCCTGGTGGGGAAACTTCTCACCAGTTAAAGGCTGGTCAATGGTCATGAACAGACGTGGTGCCCAGGGTTATGTCCTGGGGTAGAGGGTCAGCCAGGTACTTCCAAAGGCTTAATTCAGTTCTTGTGAAGTTTGGACCTCTTAAGGAGTCTTAGATTCAGGCTATGAAGATCAGCAGCCCCATCAACCAATCCTGCTCGATCCATGCAGATACAACTGGCACAGACTGGGCAAAAGTTTTGTTTTATCCACGTGCACACTCCCAGGCTGGAGAGAGCAGGAAGAAGCCCATGGACAGATTTCAGGTGAGGGGCCTGAAGGCTGAGATCCAGGCTGCTCTGCCCTCACCACGGGCCAGCAGGGACCGTGGGCACCAGGGCTGGGAGCCGCAGAGCAGCTGCCAAGGTTCAGCTCCAGCCCAAGTGCCAGGACAGAGTAACTCCCGGGATAACGAGCATCGCTCCCTTCCCTGCAAACAAGATCTGACACATCCTGCTCAAGCCTGGGGCATCCAGCAAGAGCTACAAGCTGCTCTGGGAGCTGGGGATGCAGCGGGAGCAGCAGCTGGGCCAGCACAGGAGAGCAGCCGCTGCTCACAGCAGAGGCCACGCCAGGATCCAACCAGCCCTGCTCACTGCCAAGGATGGGACCGGCCAGGGGAGCCACAGGGCTCTTCCAACATGGAAGTCATGGTCTGGCTCCATATGGTCTCCCCATGGAGAGGCAGAGTTGTTTCTCTCCTCCTCTGAACCAGGGGACAGCTGAATGCATCTTCCCTCTCCCACTGAGGTGGCTGCATTTTGCCAATGCCTGAAACAAAAATCCTTCTGCTCTGTGACATCTGGATGAGAAGAGCCTCCTCCTGCACCATCTCTGTCTGTCAGCACGGCTGCTGTCACCTCCCAGCTCTCCTTGGGACTTTAGATGGTGCCCAGGGCTGTCTACAGGGAATTCATCCAGCATCACCATTCCGCTGCAGCCATGCCTGCCACTGCCTCTGTGCAGACAAGCCTTGAGGAACAGGAATACTAAGAAGAGAAGATTGTCTTGACCAGGAAAATGAGTTTGTAAGACCAAGTTCAGTATTTGCACCTCAGCTGAGTGGGGAGGGATGAGAACAGGGTCACCTCCACCACTCCATGACTCTGAAGGATTTCTTATTCTAATCCATGTATTAACGACAGTCAGGGTCTTTGGGAGGCTTAGGGAAAGCCTTCTCCACAGTGAGCCATCCTTTAAACCCTCTGGCAGAACCAGACACCAACATCCTTACCTGCAGCCATGAATCTCATACACACAGGAGGTGAAGAAGCTCATTGCTGAGGGGGAAGCAGCTCACATGGAGAGCTGGGACTAAGCTGGGATGGCACCTTTGTGCGAGGAGACGGGGCTTTGGGTGCTCTTCAGATGCTCAGCAAGCCAGAACCACCAGGGACACTTGTCTCCACACCACCAAGAAGGCACTGAGGCTCGTGAGCCACAGCACACCCCAGCACAAAAACCCAGCACAGTCCCCAAGCCACCTTCCTGTGGCAGGTCCTGTCACCCTGTTTGCTGTGTTCTCTGTTCTTGGCTCACTGCAGACTCCAGGACTTCCATGTATCATCCAATAAAGACAGAAGGGAAGGTGACACTTCTCCTCTGCCCAGCCCCACACCTGAGTCCCAGCAGGGCTGGCTGCTTCTCCACAAGGGCAATTGCTGCACACGAGCAGAACACGCTCAGCAGAAGGCTCATTTAGAGATGAGGAAGGATGGCAGAGTTCCCAGCTCCACCAGGAAGGGCTGGAGGACAGATCCAACCTAGGTCACCACCAGGCAGGAGCACTAATGGGAATCATGGTGCTCTGCAGTGGAATGGCAAGAAAAGAAAAGGGGTGGAGAAGGGGTAAACTCACGAGTAGGTTTTCCAGACTGGACAGCAAAACGATTCAGCTTAGAAGCAGATAAACTCCACATGCCTGCAGCTGCCACACCAAAGAACTGGTAGATCCACCATTTCAAATCCCCATCTTGTGCCCATCTTCTTTACAGTTGCTGATGGGAGTCACCACTGTGTGACCCTGCTAGTACCTCTCAGTCCCCCGTGCCTACCACCAGGCTAGAGCAGAGGTGAGCCAAGAGAGTATCAAAATACCCAGTGAAAAACTTTCTTCCTCACATTTCCGAGCTTTCCAAGGTCTTCACTCTCCCCCGGCCTCCCTTACCTGTGTCTTGGTCACACAGCTGCTCACAGGCGTCGGTGGTCCTCTGTCCGCAGAGGTCTCTCACCCAGGGGGACGTGGCATTGATCTGATAGTAAAGGGACAGCTTGGCTGGGTTAAGCCAGTCAGAGATGTCCAAGTAGCTCCCCTCGCTCACAACGAAGCTGCTGCCTGGGGGAGTGGGAAAAAAGCGTGTTAGGTGAGTGTGGAAATCTAAAAGAAAAAACCCAAACGTGCATTTTAGCCCAACATCAGAACACTGCACTCCTCAGGAGCTGCTGTGATGGCAATATCTGCAAAATAATAATGAGTTCACTGACAGCTGCTCCTGAAGAACTTCATTTGACCGTTCCTCTCCAGAGGAACATGCTCCAGCAAATGGTCCACCAGCTCCTCTGCCCAGACACTTCTCTGCCCTTACACTACTGGGATTAGATTCCCAGGTCTCTGAAGAAATGTGGACCACTCTAATTAGTCTGATCTGTAATCAGAGCACTACTGCCTCAGCTCATGGAGGTGCTGTCCAGGAGGCACCTGGAGCTCAGGGCATGGATGGGCAGTGACAGCAGGGGCTGTTCCCACTCCACCTCTTTAGCTGAAGGTGAGTGAACTGGCCCAACACACAACTTCTTGTATGAGCTGTCTTGTACCAGACACTCCCCGACCCTCTCCCTCCTCTGAGTTAGAAGTGAATTCCTGCCAAAAATATTTTCTTACAAAATCTTACGCTTCTTTATTTTGCGAAATGTATTTTTCCCCACTGGCATCTGGGAATATGCATCATCTAATTAGCCAAATAGATTTTCAGTTCAGCCCAATCATTTCCTTATCTAACATCTGAGGCCCAGCATCGCTTGGGGGATTTTGCAGGCACAGAGGTCCTCATTAACTCTGATCTTCAATTACATTGATTATAAGACTGCCTCCATAACAGTGCTGCACAGATCAGAGGGGAGCCAAAAAACCTCTGCCATTAAGTGGTGTTTTGCAAAACTTACCAGTGTAAAAGCCTCAAAAAGAGGGGAGAGGAAACCTGCAAGGAGGAGGGGGCAATGGGAACTGCCAAGTAGCCCAAGAACCCACAGCCACCTTTCCATTAAGTATGAGGACTTGCAGTGTGGGGAAAATTTGCAACCACTGTCTGAAGATTGAAATCCTCCTCAGAGATTACCCAGGGATAGCAAGTCTATAGATCCAGGGCCTATCGTCAAGAAACTTTGAGGCTTATGACCCTTAGTAAAGGACTAGGACACCATTTTTTTAAGCACCAACTTACTCTGATGAAAGCCAAGAGATTAAAAAAGCAGGACAATAAACCTGCAGCAGCAGCCACCCCACATGAACCTGCTTGAACACAAACTCCACATCTCCTTTTGAAGAGGATCCCTGATGCTTAGGAAGAGGGAGCCCTTCTCACCCTCATCCTGCGCCACGTTATCCATGCAAAGGATAAAACAAGCAGAGCCTCAAGTCAAGCATGCCGGTGAGTGACCTCATTTTCAGGCAACCCAAGATCTCAGCACATCCAAATCCAAGCCCTAATTTCCCATAACCACAAGTCTTTGACACAGCGAGTGTTTATATACCATAAACATATTCACAGGCGCATCTCTACACTCAAAGCCGATGGAGGCTGCCAAGCTACTGACTGCTCAAGCAAATGAGAATTAGACATCCAGGATCCAGCAGCTCTGGAGACGCAGCAAGGCAGGAGCTGCCCCACCAAGGCTGCAGGATACATCTCAATCAGACACATGGCAGCAGTAAATCACTGGGTAAACCCCCCAGCACCACTGGAAAGCAGAGAAACACTGAGCACAAACAAGTTTCTTAGAGCCACGTGGTTCTATCTCTAATTATTCTTCTCAATGAATTTTTAAAGATAGCCTTACATACCAATAGCAACAATTGCTGGTTTCTTTTACCAAACAGAAATGCATCGTGAACCCTTTGGGAGTGTTTACTATTTACGTGTAGGTGTCTCTGTAGTAACCTGTCAATTTTGTTTTCCTCCTGATTTCTGCAGCTCCCTAATAAAGAGCAAGGCTTGGGAAGCACGTAAAGTTGTTTTGAGACTCAACGACAGACAACTCCCTCTGCACCCAAGGACTGAAGAGCAAAACCAGCAGCTCTCGATTAAATCCCTACTTAATGAACCCCACTTCTGATTAAAATACAGCCTGGAAGTAACAGAAGCAAACCCAGGAGCAGCCCAGGAGCTGCTGCACAGAGGGGAAGAGCCTGTGGTCAGGTGGGTGATGGAGGGGTGACCTCTGGAGCTCCCCACCACAGAATTATTTAGGTTGGAAAAGACCTCTCAGATCATCGAATCCAACTGTTCCCCCAGCACTGCCAAGGCAACCGACCATGTCCCCAAGTGCCACATCCACAAGTGCCTTTTAAATCCCTCCAGGGATGGGGACTCCACCACTGCCCTGGGCAGCTGTGCCAGGGCTGGACAACTTTTTCTGTGAAGAAATTTTTCTTTATATCCAACCTGAACCTCCCCTGGTGGAACTTAAGGCCATTTCCTCCTCTTCTATTGCTTGTAACTTGGGAGAAGAGGCCAAACACCAGCTGGTTCCACCCTCCTGTCAGAGAGTTGTAGAGAGTGAAACAGTTCCCCCGAGCCTCCTTTTCTCCAGCTCCCTCAGCTACTCCTCATCAGACTTGTGCTCCAGCCCCTTCCCCAGCTCCAGGTATTTTGAAGATTAATTACTAGTTTTGATTTTAGTAAGCCTGATTGAGAAATCATCCTCATTATCAGGTTTTTCAGGGGTTTTGTGTGTTTGTTTGTTTGTTGGAAAAGCACACGTGAAAACATCTGAATTCAAAATTCTTGAATTCAGACTCAGTGTAAAATAGAGGTTTTTCTACCTCAGTCTGAAAAAAAACCAAACCCGGGGAAATTACAAGTTTTAGTTTCCTTCCTTCCTCCTTTCTTCCCTCCTCCCTCCCTTCCTTCCTTCTTTCCTTCCCTTTCTTTTCATCCCTTTCCTTCCTCAGAGGAAGGAGGGGACAACTTCCAGCAAGGAAACTTCTCTCATCTCTGAAGCTGAGTGTGTGGCAAGATTCTGAGAGATGTTCACAGACACCCTCATCACCTTCGCTCCCACTGAAAACACAAACAAACACCCCTTAATAGCTTTCCTGGGAAATAAATAACAGGAAAAGGCATTCTACAAATATTTTGAAAGCTAAAATCCTGATGATTTCAAAGCCTTTCCACAAATTTTTTTCTCTTCTCTTTCAAAGAATCCACACATAGAAAACAGTTTTCAAAAGTCACCATCGTGTACATATCAAAACCACCTCGAAAAGCGCAGAAAGGGCAGGTTGAGGAACAAATCCTTTTAGAAAGTACTGAGAACAAACATTTTCTAAGCAAGAGCTGTTTCAAACACTTTCAGCTTGCCAGGAACAACAGCTGGGTGTGTTTTCCCCAATGTGCGGTCTCTGGATGGAGGGAAGGGGAGTGATGGGGGACTTGACGGGAGTAGAACCCACTAGAAGCCACCCTCCTCAAGGACCTCAGACCCTACTAAATCACCCCCACGCCCAGTTTGAAGCACACCTTCAGCTGCTGCCTGCAGTCCCCAGAGCAGGTCCCAGCACACACACTCTGAAGGCACCTGGAGGGACTGTCCACCCTGCTGTCCTCCACTGCCAACCTCCCAGGTGTCCTCCTAGACACAAATTTTGAGCTTCCTACTCAAAAGTTTGCTGAAATTCCCCTTGAATGGAGCCATTTAGGTCTCAGGGTAGAGCAACCATCAACCAAACAAGAGAATACAGCAACAAAACGACAACTCTCTATCCAGCACCACCTCCCAGGAACCCCACAGCAGGACATGTCCTTCAAATGCTGCAGGTTTTACAAGCCAGCCAATGCCATGGAGCAGCGTGGAGAACACCAGGACACAGCTACAACCCCCTCCCAGCTCCATGAGGTCCAGCAGCCCCTCAGGGGATTGATTTGTTTGGGTTTCTCTGTGCGTGTGTTTTCTGCTCCCCCCGCTCCTTCTCCAACACTGATCAAAGCCGGATGAGTTAAGGCAGCGTCAGAAGTTCATGTCTCTCATGCTGGGGTCTCCTTCAAAGTTCAGTGGAATTGCTTAAGCCCTGACAAAAGAGGCTTGAAGTTTTGACATTTCAAAAATCATTTTCAAGAACACAACAGGATAAAACAGCTCAGAAGAGATATCTAACAAGGGAAAAGAACAAAGCACCCAAAAGGCAGCCAAAAGGGTTTGGCTTTTCCTTTCTCTTGCTTTTCAAGGGAAAAGATCAAAACATAATTTTTTTTGAAGAACATCTATTTCTTCCTCCCTCTGCTCCTTTTTGTCATCTTTGCTCCATTCACTGTTTCTTGGCCAACAAAACTTCTTTTCATCTAAAATTAGTATTTTGTGTTGGGAAGCAATAGGAGGTCATACTATAGGTTGCTATTAATGTATCCAGCCCTGTACTATCACACAGTTCTAATCCTGTTACAGATATTTTTTATAAACACTAGAGGAAAGATGATCCCTCTTGCTTCATTCTATAGGTACAAAGAATAACCCTATTTGATTTCTTTAGAGACCCTTCTTTTCCCCTTGTTAAACTTGAAAGAACATTGTCCAAAGAGACAACTCCTCCCCTATCAGCTCTTCCCCTTGATCAGCTCTCCCTCTCCTGCCTTGGTCCCAGGGCATGAAAACTTCTGCTTCTTAAGTTTCTCCCAGAAAATGCCAAAGAACCAGACAGACTTTGGATGCCCAGCACACACATGTACTGATAAGCAAAGAAATGGGGATTCAGGAAGGACTGCACCCACAGACTAACCCAGTGCTCAGCTTTACCACCCCTCTCCTGCTCAGCACAAAACCAGGTGATTTGGGAATAATTTAAATAGTTTTAAGTCAAACTCTAAGTTCTATAATCTAGTTTGAACTCAGGGATAGCATCACACCAGGTTAAAATCCAAGCCAACCCTCTTTTGTTTTGTTTTTTTTTAAATTATTTCTCTCTTTGAACAAGATGAAATGCTTAAACAGAAAGTTATGATAGAACGATTTGAAAACAGCACAAGCCTATAGACACATCTTTCATTCAGTCCTCCCTCAGCTGAAGCACACACAGTTTATATCTCACAGAGCTTGAGTCCAGGGTGTATCTTCAGCACATGAACTGCACCCATGGGCTCTCACATCCCCAACCCAACGATGATCAAACCTGCAGACCCCCATCCCCTCGGAACACCACCAATCCTGCCAGAGCTTTTCCACCCGGGCAAAGCAGAAGTCAATTAGCGACACAAGTCTGTGTGTAATTACAGCTCATACTGGAACCACCTTTCCTGTGGGATGAGCAGGGCTACAATTTAAGTGTTAAATTGCACTTTCTTGATCATTCTGACAGACTCTTTCTTTGGGTTTTCTTGTCAGTCAGTCTTGATTTCTCCAGGGCTGAGCTTCTGACAAACAGCACACGTATTTAACTTTATAAGGCAGGTGATGGTTCAGCCAACTTCTCCTAAGCTTAAGCAAGAAGGATTCTGCCCACCCTGCCTTGTGGTCAAGCTCATGCTGCAACGAGATCTCCCACAGCAGCATTAGACAACGTAATTGTGGAGCTGTTGGTAAGAACACATCTCTGTCCTCAGAAGGCATTTGGGCCAGCAGTGGCTGAGACAGAAATGAGACTCCCAAAGAAAAAAAGCTTCTCCTTAATGCTCCATATCTCCCAACTCCCATGCTGCAGCCCGGGGCTCTTTAGCAGTGATGCTCTCCAGATATCAGAAAAGGGTTCAGGGAAATCCAGCCTAAATCTGATCACATCACAAAGCACAGAGGAGCTACGATAAGCTTGTTGTATGAATGCAGAAGTCAATGTTTGCATCTCTCCATCTATGGGAGGGAGAGCAGGTTAGCTGGTCGAAGACCATCCCTCCCAAATCAGAGGGTAAGTGGTGTTGGTAAAGCTCAGCAGCTGCCAGGAGATGCCCCCTCCCCATGGGGGTGGGCACCTCCTGCCTCTCTCAGGATGCAACAGCTCCCGGCTCTGAGGCAGCTACTGCTGACACCACCCAAACACCACCAATCCCACTGGCTTTGCTCCAGTGCATCCTGCAAAGGAGAAGGAAGAAGCATTTGGCTTCTCTTGCAAATGGAGCTGCCCCAGGAGCTGGGAATGCCTCTGGCAGGCACGGGGCTGGGGAGCCGGGCAGCTGCTGAGCAGGTTCACAAGCCTGTCAAAGCCACGATAAAAACATGATGTACTTCAGCCTCCAGAATCTTATTAGTTCTTCATGCAAAGAGCGTTCACGCCGTAAAACCGTCTTGGAATCCCTTTGATCCACGCTGATACAGTTCATAAATTGGTGTTAATATTTAGAGTTCATGTCTGGTTACACTGCAGCCATTTGCTCACATTTTCTTGCCAGGCAGGCAGACACGGGAGCAGGATTGAGCTGTAACACAGGCACGGAGGTGACCCTGGTGATTACGAGCTGGTGAAATAAAATGCAATTTGTAAAGCTGCCCCCAAACATGGCCACCTTACATGAAACACGCGGGGCCTGGGGCAGCCAGACGTGACACCGAGTCTGCAACAGGAAAGTGTTGCTTCTGTCAAAGCCCTGACCTAGGTCTCCATACAGCAAAAACCCTGGGAGGAGAAAACAGCACAAGAAAAAACTTATTTTAAACCAATTCCTCCTGCTGATTTCAGAGGGGACTTGTGGAGCTGGGAACAGCTGGAGAACATGGGAGACCCCAATGGCAGAATCTTTCTGAAAGCCCGAAAAGATCAGGGAATCACAGAATGCTTTGGGTTGGAAGGGACCTTAAAGATCATCTTGTTCCAGCCCTCTCCTGTGGGCAGGGACACTGAGCTCCATCCAGTCTGACCTGAGACAGCTTTGAGATCAGATCTCTTTCTCCATCCTTCTTGGCAAGTTTCACCTGTAAATCAGAGGGTGTCTCCAGCTTCTCCTTGCTGCCAAACAGGATGGGGACTCAGCCAGTCCCCCACCTCCCGCAGCTCATCTCTGTGTGGCCACATGTGCAGCACATCCTGAGTGCCCTGGGGGCACAAGGTGATGCCTGGTCACCTCCCAGAGCTGCAGAAGATTGAGCAGGAAATGACAAAAACAAACATTTAAAGCAACACATTTAATTAAAACCAAAATGAGAAGTTGTTGTGAGTCCCAACAATTGCAGTCTGCAGAGCAATCTTCCAGGAAAATTAACACAGGCTGCTAATAGCAGCATCCAATTCACCAGCATCTTGGAGGAAACTGTGGTGGGGGAAGGTAGGAAATAATCTGCAGATGAAACAATTACTGATCAGCTGCGTGGCAAGGACAGCACGGCATCGTTCAGGGAGGCAGGCGCAGATGCATAGAGATTAAAAGAATAAACAAAAAAGACGCTCCCTCCACCTCTGCTGTCTTGTCAGATGCTCCAACCCAAAACACGGTCTCGAGTGGGAATTCCACATCTGCTGGTCTCTTGGCTTTGCAAGAGGGAGCCTGGGTTTGCTCTCAGGGCAGTGTTCATCCTGGGAGAGTTCATCCACAGTTGCAGGAGGGACAGAGCCAACACACGGGCAGCTCATCAGGGTGGGGACACTGTCCACGCCAAGCTCTGATCCCACAGTGAGGACCCTGCCTGCCCACACTGAGCTCTGATCTCACAGCTGGAACCCTGCCTGCCCATGGTGAGACCCTGCCTGCCCACACCAAGCTCTGTGCACCACTCTGCACACCCATCCCACAGCCCAGCGAGGTGCAGAGGGATCACCACATCTCCCCTGGCACTCATCTCAGAAGAGGAGGGAAGAAGGCTGTAAATGCCCAGAGATGTCTTTGACAGAAACCTGCTTTATGCCCTTTGCTTTATTTCCACTTATAAAACAAAGCCCTACAAGCCCCTTGCTAAACGCAGCTCTTGCTTCCCTCTGCACTGCTGGAGGATCTCACCCACCTCTCCCACTACAGTACAAACATCCACCCACACCGTATATAACCTCTCACAGGCTGTAAAAATGGGAAGCTTTAATTGATACTATATTTCATACTGTTGTGCAGCAAGGACGTACTCCAGGCTGAGCCCTCCAGAGTATCTTTCTCCAGCCCTGCCTTCCCCGCAAGCCATTCCCATTGCTCCAGCTCTACTTTTTGAATTATTACTTACAAGAAAAAAACAAAACCAAAAAACAACTATTGAATGTAGAGCTGAGTGGCTCACATATTCATAAGAGGTTTTATTACTCAGATGGAGGGACTCTCTTTCCTTCCTTCCCCCCTTTGACACGGCTAAAGGGTCCTCTAAATAATGCCTTGCATTTCCATATCCTCATAAAAGCCACTACGGTTCTTTCCATAAATCTGAGCCACCTCTGAAATCAGAACAATTCCTTCTGCTCAGCACAGGCAGGGGCTGCCTCGAAACACAAAGCCCTGAAGTGAAGGGAGGAGAGGATGCTCCAACCACTGCATTCGAAGAGAGGATTTAGAGGCACCAACTCATTTCTGGGAAGCAGGAGGTCCCAGCTCTCCCTGCCAACCACAGAAACTCCTGCCAGGCTCTCCTTGATCCAGCTGCTCCATGAAGTGAAGGCACAGCAGCTGTACAAACCAGGCAATAACTGCTCAGTGGGGAGCGAGGCAGGGGGACCCCATCAAACGAACAAAAGGAAGAAAACAAACTGAGGGAGGAATAAGGGCAATAGAGACAGGCTGGTTATTACAGAACTGCTGCTTGGAATATATCCTCCCAGCCTAGCTGCCAGTTGGCTTCTGGTCCCAATCCTTCCCCTCCCCTTTCCCACCCTGCCACTCCAGCAGGCTCTGGAGCTGCTTTCTCTAATGCCATTCTTGCTGCAGCAGGGAAAGCTGCTCTTCTCCAAGGCTGGAGACATTTGGGGAGGCTTCCCCCCCTCTTTCTTTTCTTGGCTCTGGCTGCTGGCATGCCAGAACTGGCTGGCATCTATTTAAAGTTTCCTTCAAAGCCGAGTTCTCATCATCTAGGAGAGAGATTTCTTTCAGCCTCTGCCTTTGTTTGGCTTCTCCTGCAGAGGTGCTGGTAAAGCTCCGCTTTCAGATTCTCCTTGGCTCCTGGCGCCTACTGAAATCCCACATTTCAAAAGGGAATGAGAGGGCACCGCTCCCTCGCATGGGAACATCTCCTGTGAATGCACCATCGCTGCCTCCTCGCAGAGCCTGCCTTATCATCCTGCACAACACCAAAGGGAACAGCTTCGGGAACCAGACGATTTCCGCGCACGGCGACACTTGCGAGACACGGTGCCGCCGTCGGGTGCCACACCAGAAGCTGCTTCAAGACTGATCAAAGCTCCCAGACTCTGCCAGGCCAAACACGTCAGCTCTGTTGTCACCTCAATGCCACAGGGATGCTTGTGCCAACCCCCTTCAGCACCCTGTAGAAAGCAGATTTAATCCCCCACAGGAGATCTCCAGGGAGGAGCAGGTCCTCTCTTCTCCATCAGCATCAAACTCCGGGTGCTGAGCCTTGGCAAACACATCCAGCCACATTTTTCCTGGGTATCACTGAAATTTCCCAACCCAGCTCAGTTCTGCAATGTCTTTAAATGCTTTGTAATATTTTGCTGCCTGTTGGGTGGTGCCTTGGGATTTGTTGTTATTCAGAAAGAAGGGACAACTTTAAGAGCTTTTTCTCTTCCCAGGCAAGGGACTGTCATCGCATAAAATGATGAGATTTCAGGGAAAGTGATAGCCACTGCAAAATGTCTTGGCTGCTTCTATGGGAAGAATTTGACTGTTTCTCATAAAAAATATTAAAAAAGTTTTTGCAGTTTGTAATTATATTTTACAGTTTCATTATAAAGCTCATTCTAATTCTTCTCCAAACCGTTGTTACCAGTCCTCTTGCCACTTTCTCTTCAGAAAAGTCATTAAGTTGGGACTGGAGATCATCCCATTTCCCCCAGTTTCAAGGATATTAATCTGTTTTATTGGCATTTCATTGTCATTTTCATTCGAGTGTTCCCTGCATTTGCATAATTTGCATTGCCACCCCTTTCCTGGTGGCAAGCACAGGCTCAGCTTTTCATTTTCATTCTATGGAGTCTCATTGCGTTTTGTTTATTTTCTTTTTCAGTCTTCCCTGGGCCAGAACCACAAACTGGGAGCAGGATGCCGAGGTCCTGTCTCCATCACTGCCTTCCTGGCTGACCTTCAGCAAGCACCAGAACCAGTGTGAACTCCCAGTCCAAGTGCTGAACTGGCCAGTGCCCATCCCAAGGGGACACAAGTTTGCACTGGAGCAACCTCATGCCCCAAAGGCAAGAATTTCTGTTCTCCAGCTACTTGGAATGATCTGTGAAGATTTCAAATATTCATGTGTGGCTTGGACAATCATTAAAGCCTTTTAGAAACAGGTCAAGGTGTAGACAAGTCCCTTGTTTCGAATCATTAAATCACTGAATGGTTTGGTTTGGAAGCGACCTTCAACATCCTCTTGTTCCAACCCCCTGCCACGGGCAGAGACACCTTCCACCAGAGCAGATTGCTCAGAGCTCCATCCAAACTGGCCTTGAACACTTCCAGGGATGTCCACACCTTGATGTTATCTTCACGTCTCCACTCCACCGATGTTCAGTTCTTCCAGTGTGTGGACACAAAGTAGATGCTCTCCTCTTCTTTCCTACAAGGGCCAAGCTGTGACCACTGGCATAGCCCAGCTACCCAGAGATCACTCTTAGCAGGGCTAATCCCACTTCAAACACACTGGTGACCACCATTCTGCCATGGGGTGATGATTTCAGCCCCTCTCTACCACCTCCTGCAGCTCTTATCCCACTGTGTCTCTTTAACCATCTCCCCCTCCCCAAAATATTAATCCCCCAAGAGCTGCCCTCCACTCCAAAGCTCCCAAAGCAGGGGGCTGTCCCACAGCTGGCTGCATCAGGACTCCCCAGCAGCTGGTGATGCACTGGCTGCACGCAGCATGTTTCTGACAGAGAGGAAGTGCCCCCTCTGCATGCCCCAAGCAGTGAGAAGAGTGCAGGAGCTGAGGAATTGGAACCGACTGAATAATGGGTCCTGTCTGCTGGAAGAAAATGAAATTTGCCCTCATGTTACTGAAAACTTGCACTCGACGCTCACTGCACATTATAAAGAAAAGGTCAGTGAAACACAACAAATGCAAGGAGCCCAGATGGAGAAAGCAATAAATAGTGACAGCGGCACTCGTCTAATTTTTCAAAGCATCTCTGCCTTTGCTCAAACCCCAGCAATTTCCCTCCGTGCTGCTGCGGGCTGGGACAAGCAGCTCTGCTGCTGCAGGACAGCAGGAGGCCTGTCTGTGCAGCTCCCAGGGCTCCTCAAGGAGTTTGGAGGAGAACAGAAATATCCATCAGACACAATTAGCACCAATGACAACAACGATAATATTAATTGACATGATTGAGATTTTGGCCTCAGGCTCGCAGATGTGCTTCTGGAAAGGGAGATCCCTGCAGTCAAACACAGCTGGGGCATTCCCAAAGAGAGGGATGTCCCAAACACAGCCAGAGGGGCAGCAGGAGGCTCTTACCATCAGCGATGAAGTGCTCAGGGACGTGGAGCGTCACCTTGACGGTCAGCGGGCAGGACAGCTGGGAGCCGCAGACCACGGCCAGGATGCAGGAGCTGACCGCGATCAGGGTCAGCGCTGTCTTGTTCACAGGGCTCTTCATGGAACCTGCAAGGCACACAGAGGGGAGAGAGGGTGGCCAAAAGGTAAAGATGTACCCAGGGCTTTCTCAGCAGAGGTGGAGAGCCCCAGCACGGGGAAGGCAGGCATTGAAACAAGGATGGCAGCTCAGCAGGAGTCTGCACACCCCATGACTCCCATCACACCTTGTTTGGCACGGGGCTTAATTTTGCTAGAGGAGGGAGAAAACCTGCTCAAAGCCCTGTACAGACCCTCTCCCTGGGAACTTCTCCTCCCTGGAATCACTCATCACACCTGCCGTGCTCCCCTGCTGAAACCACCATCACTTCTTGTAAACATTGGTTGGCTTGGCAACCCACTGTGAAACCCTTGTGGAGCAGGACACCGTTAGGATGGCTGAATCACCATCAACTGCAGCTGGGTGGGACAGAATCCCCAAGTTTCATAGGGAATGGGGTGAAGCTGTGCAACTGAATCATCCAGAGAGGCCTGGCTGCCCCAGAAGATTCAGCTGCTCTTACTGGATGCAGACTGGGAATGTCAGGTGTCCAAATGAGACCCCCTCTACTGATGGAGATGACCAAAAATTGTCCCAGGCCACCGCAACCCCATCAACAGATCTCCACTGCCCAAGCAAGGAGCAGCCCTGGTGCCTGCATCCTTGAGGCAGCGCTGGTCTCGCTGGACCTGGGGGTTGCCCCGCTGCTGCTCTGACTGCGCTGCCTCCCCCACGGCCCCCTCACCCAACACCTGGTGCCAGCACCCCACTTTGCTCCGAGAGAACGACAGACACCTCGCAAGGCAGCGGGTTCCTTCTCCAGGGCTTGGGATGCACCACTTGGAGAGTGTCCACGGCAAGGAGAGGGCACAGGCCAGCAACGAGCCCAGAGGCTGCACAGCCCATTCTGCTGCAAGCTGAGATGACCCAGCTGCCGGCAGAGCTGACCACAGCCCTGCTCAGGATTCAGGTGAGGACATCTCTTGATTTTTGGAAGCCAGTGCAGCCTCTTCCTGCTCGCCCCCAGACCTCATTGGCAAAGCAAGATTTAAAAAGCATCAGTTTGCAAACTGGATGGGACGTGGATACAAGTTAGCACTTGCACACCCTGCAATTTGCCTTAAAGCTGCTGCTGGAGGTGCTGGTGCCGGGGCAGGGATGATGTGCCTCATGCTGAGCACAACCTGTGCTTGCCAGGCAGGGCACCAAGCCCCACCAGAGCATCCCCAGGTTGGGGCCTACACAGGGGATGCTCCAATCAGGATCTGAAGTGGAGTGGCTGATCTGCTGGAAAATACCCCTATCACTGAGACCAACAGGAGCAAGTAAATGGATTATTTATGAAGCATCTTCTCCTTTCCTTATGCATGGATCATCGAAACAGCCTTCCCACTCCTATTTCACAGCTTTTTCGCCAATCCCCTGTGCCCCTCACCTTGCAATCCTCTTTTTTTTTCCACTCTTTATTCATATCATCAGCATAAGTTAGCACCTCCATGGGAGGCAAAATCCTCCTCTTGCTGGGCATACTGCCTGCCACAACCCCGCTTGGCTTGAAGTTATGACACAAATGCAAAAAGGGAAAAGAGGGGAAAAAGAAGGAAAAAAAGAAAGGCAAGGAAAAAAGCCCCCATCAGGATAAGTGGACGAAATCAAATATACAATGGACCAGACAACGCTGGATTTCACCATTATAAATCACCATTCAATCCAGGGTCTTAAAGTGCTTTGCAAACATTAAATCATAAATCCCTTATGAGTGAGACAAGTATTATCCCCTTTTCACAAAGAGCCTGAATCCCAGGTATGATGGCAGCTTTCACCAAACTGCAGCCAGAGTGGAGCTGGAGGAATTAGGATTTCACGTCCCCACTGGTCCATGTGGCTTCTTCTCTCCCCGTGACTCAGAGGAGAGCAGCACAGGGGCTTGAAACAGCAAAAAGCCTTTTACAGTTCCATGAGTTTGAGCTTGGCTGCTCAAGGAAAGGGACAATTGCTCCAAGTCTCCTATAACTCCCTTCCCTCCTGCACTCACTCATTTCCATCACTGCTAATCACTGACCTCTAGAAGTGTCTGACGTTTGGTTTTGACCAAGTGAACCAAAACAAGGGGGCTTCTGCTTGAGCAGAAATTGGATTTCCAGCTCAGCTCTTTATTGCTCATGAGCAGTTTTCTGCCAGGTTTGAAGGGAGACTGCTGGAAAAGCATTTAAAGAGAAGGACAGGGCTTTTGTTTTCCGTATCTTTCCCTGCTCTTCAGACCACTGATGCTGCAGCACTGCTGTGCTGCATTTAAACACCTGTCTGGAGATAATCAGCTTCACTCCCATCCTTTAAAACCACAAGCAAATGTATTTTCAGCAAGGCCCTGCTAACCAAACCCACCTCAGCAGACTCACCAGGGCTTCACCCTGGTCCAGAGGTGAGACAAACTGATCTCTTCCTTCTTCAGCGCAGGGAGGGGATTCAAACCCAGCTCGGTAGCTCAGGCAGCCCCAAATAAACCCAATGGCACAAATGAGAGCTTGACCTGGCTAAGCCGGTGCTTTTCCTCCTCTTTTTGTCATCTCCAGGCTTTCAGGGAAGCATTTGAAGAGCATATTTGAAAATCCAGGTGCACCAAACAAGCTGGTATCAACATCCTTTACCAAGAGGAGGAAGCTGGGTGGAGAATACAAGACCTTTATGGATGGCTGAGAGCCCCAGCCCCCAAGAGAAGTCCTGGTTTGGGTCTCGTGGGATCCAAAGAGCCCAGGAGGAAGATGGTGACCAGGCATGGCTGAGATCAAACTCATTCCCCAGATCTCTCTCCCCTAATAAATGCTTCATACATTAAGATGACTTCTCTGTATTTTTAATCAAACATGTTTCTGTAGTGTTTTGAGTGGTTGCAACAGTGAGTGGATGCCTGAGTGCTCACCCAGGCAGTTTTGGAGAGAAAAACAAGGACCATGGGGATTCCCACCTCTGCACCCAAGGAGTGGGCAGGGCACACCACCAGGATGAAAAATAAGAATAAATTACTTCTATCCAAACAGAGAGAAGAAACTTCTCCCCACAGCCCACAAAATCCCAGGAGAGAGAAGCAGAAATGAAAGGCAAACTGCTCCATTTCAGGCCACAATCATCCCTGAGATGCTCCCTGCTAGTGATCCAAGGGTGGCTTAATTAGACTGGAAAACAAGAGGAGTGTCCAGCACTGTGGTCAGAAGGACTCTGGCCACCACCACCTTCCCCACCCAGTCTCCCTTCAAACCCCAGTGCTAATTATCCTGGTGAGGATGTGGGTCCCTGTGCAGACAGCTCAGAAATCGCTTGCAAAGCACCACATTCCCCTGAAGATTTTGCACCTGCTGCAAGATGAAGATAAATTCAAAGCCACTAGTGTAAACACTCAGCAAAGAGCCCCTCCAAACGCACCGTGTCTCCTTTGAAATATCATTTCCTTGTGCATTTAATTACTCACTGCTTTGTACACTTTCCTTTGCCTGCCCAAAAGACAAGGAGGGAGGAAAAAGCCCAACAAAACTCTCAATATTCTTTTTAATACTGGCAGTGCTGCCTAAATTTAGGGGGGGAGAAGAAAAAAAAAAAAAGGTGTGTTCAGAACACGTATGGATTTATGAGCAACACAAATATCCCGTGTTCTTGGTAATATGCTGTTTCTAAATCAGGCTCATAAATACATGCTTGGGAGATTAGTCTATAAAAAAAATAAACTTTAATTACCCTCTCTTTATCAGCACGCAGCCCGTGGTGTTAACCATATGTGGGTGTTAAACGCCAAGTGCTTTGCAATCTTCCCCGCCCCCCGGGAGATAACAGCATCACACGGAACGTTCCGCGGCCACTCGGAGATGGAAATGTATTCCCAGCACCGGAGGAAGACGGGGCTGGGGAAGGCGAGCGGGAGAACAGCGAGTGCTGCAAGTGCTTAGCAACCCCCGCCGTGCTGTGCTGCGTGTGGAGCGCCCAGCACGGGGACAGCAGCACCCCGGGGGGACAGCCAGCCCAGTCCCGGGGACAGCCAGCCCAGCCCCGGGGACAGCCAGCCCAGCCCCGGAGACAGCAGCATCCCGGGGACAGCCAGGCCACCCCTGGGGACAGCCAGCCCAGCCCGGGGACAGCAGCACCCCGGCGGACAGCAGCATCCCGGGGACAGCCAGCCCACCCCCGGGGACAGCAGCATCCCGGGCACAGCCAGCCCACCCCAGCCCAGCTCACACCTCCGGGATGCTCCCGGAGCACGCCGGTGTTGCTGCCGTGTCAGAGGAATCGGGCTCCTAATGATCCGACGTTATGTTCCAGCAGAGGCTAATTAATAGGATAGAGCAGCGTTTCCAGGACAGCCTCACACACAGACACATCTCGAGGTGTTTTACAAGGGGCAGATCATGTCCAATCAAATCAAACGCCAATTAAGATGAGCAGCAGTGCTGGCAGGAGGCTCTGGACATGGAGCACCCCTGCACGGGGAGCAGCACTGCCTGTGTTCCCCTCTGCCCTGCAGCCTCCCCTTCCTCAGCAGGATGGTCCTGGGATGGGACGGGATAGGATGGGATGGGATGGGAGATCCTCCTTCCAGCCAGACACAGCTCTCCCACACCATGACCTCACCAAGCCTTCACAGCCCACCTAGCCCCAGAGCCACTTCCTTCTAAAGGGGATGGATGTGGATGCAATGAGTCCCCCAACAAGGGGTGAGAGCACAGGCAGGTGGTTTCATCACACACCCTCTACACCACACCTGGTCCCAGCCTCTTCTTGAGGCATCTTCTCCACTGCAGTCCTGGACAAATCCCAAATGAAGGTGCCCATAGCTACAGCCCAGAACTGGGTAAGGGCTTGGGCACTGAGCAGCCTCCAGCCTCATCCCAGAGTCAGCAGGGTGTGGATCAGGCCTGAAGTGGCAGCTTTGCTTCCCCTGTGTTGGGGGAGACCCCCAGGAAGACCCTCCAAGGAAGCAGAGGGTGCACAGAGGAAGGGATGGGGGGAAAGGAGGAGGAAAGGCAGCCACGTTGTGCAGCAGAAGGGTGCGATCAGTCGCTTCTGGATTTATAGAGGATTAGATCTTGCTAAGCACATGCTGAATCAGATTAATACTATTAACATTTATGAATTATCCTCTAGCAATTAGCCGAGACGTCCTCCAGTACAGCACAGGGAGCTGCAGAAGAGGCAGCCCTGGGGTGTGGGTCAGGGGGAGGAGGATGCCAAGGGGTGGCATAGGCCTTGTGGGGAGGTTGGGGTTGGGCTGCTGGACCCCATAGCAAGGTCAAGGGCTCATTGACTGAGCTCCTGTATGTCCCAGTGAGCTCTTGTGCTCCTCCAGCAGCCTGAGCCTTGGCTCTTAAGGTGCTCCTGGAGTTATAAAGCCTTATGTACTGAATAAATGTATTTGCTGCCTAATTATACAGCTGTTGGTGGTGCTCCCCCTTCGCTCTGAGGCGTTGTGCCTGTAGCTGGCAGGGAGATGCTGCCAGCAAATTCCAACCAAGAGGAGGAAGGGGAGAAAGGTAAAGCCTTGAAGGCTGGGCAAGGAATGAGCAGCTGAGGAGAGGGGGAGAAGAGACATGACCAAAGTGGCACAGGCTGAGATGCTGATCCATCAGCCCCATCACCACCAGGCGGATTCTCCTGCCCACACATCTTAGACCTCCCCTGGCACAGCAAAAGGGGGAAGAATTTGTGCAAACCCAATTTGCTCTCCTGGCACTGTCACATTTTTTTGCATTTCTCTGGGCAGGGACAATTAAAATCAATGAAGTCAGTTTTGCTTTCATGTTCTCGCTGCTGAATTGGTTGAGATAAAATCATGTTAAAGAAACAGTTACATATTTAAAGGTAGATATTGCCTGCACTGGAATTTTCTTTCATGAAAATCAATGAAAGCACTTCTCCTGGAATTAAGGTCTGATCTTTTTTTGTTTTACACTCCAAATGAGTCCCAATTTTACAATATACAAGCACAAAGGCAAATCTGAGTGGAAAGCTTCCTTCTAAGGAGAAGAGAAAGCAATTTTCAATACAGTGTAGCAAAAACATTATTCCTACAGGAAAAAGGAAAAAAAAGTAATCATTATCTATGAAATAGTTTGTGTTGAGTCACAGCCCAGGGAGGATTGTGCTCAGCGAGTGAAGGGCCGGTCAGACAGATGAACTGATTTTAGAAACCAGGAGAGAGCAGTGACAGAGGCCAGGCTGCCAGAGAGGGCTCAGGACCCGGCAGGAGATGTCCCAGGGGCTGGTGGCAAGAGATGCCCAAAGACTCAAGCTGCTCATCCTGGCTGGACCTTCACCACACTGCCCGTTGTCCCACTGTCACCCTGCAGGCAGAGCTGGGATCGAGGAACTGGGCTGCTGTCTCAAAAAAAAAAAAAGTCCCAAATCATCTTTTCCCTCCATCCATTATTTTTGGAACAGATGCAACCTCACAGAACAGGATGAGAACACAAATCTCTGCTCTGCAACAGCTCCCCAGGGTTGGGGCACATCCCTCTGTGCCTCAGTTTCCCCCACAGCCAAGCATCACACAGGAACAAATGTGACATCCACCACCCTGTGCTTCCTTTCCTGCTCCAGCCAGGAGACAAATCCATCGTGCCACAGGAATCCACAACGAAACGCATCTTCATTTTCCAACCGGCACCAACCCTCGCCCTCCTCCCGCCTGCATCCAGCTCCGTGTTTATGTTCTGCTTCCTGGGAAACAAGAGGCTCGTTACCATGCGGAGGGCGACAGCAGAACGATTAGTGAAATTTGTTACCCACATGCTCTGAACAAAATTAAATTAAAAGTGCTGCTTTGCTGTCAAGATAAGGGCCAAGCCGGAGAGATAATTTTTCACTCTCAAACACTCAATTACTCGCTGAGGCTGTATCAGATACAATCGGAAAATAAATAAATAAATAGGAAGTCCCGCACTGCCTCCAGGAACAGATGTAAAAGCCTTTATCTCCAGTGCAGTCCGGGGAAGTTAAAGAGCCTGCGGCCACTGCAGCTCCACCACCACCTTCCCTGCAGACCCCTTGTGCTGCCCAGCCCCAGCTTCCAGCAGCAGCCCTCTCCCAGCAGCTCAGTACCCCAGCACGGGCAGGAGCATAAACGCACCTCCACACCTACAGCCACGAGTGATTTAGGGAGCAAAGAGGCAGCTGGAGCAAGCCCAGCCCAGCTTCCCTGCACAGCCGGAGTCCAGCAGGGACGGAGAGGGACTCAATGGGGTTTATGTGCTGTTGCAGTGCCTCATTGCTCTGCAGGCAAAATAAGCCATCATGCAAAAGCACCACGTTTGTTTGCTCGCTGGAAAAGCAGAATCCATGACAGAGAGCAGGGAACGGTTGGGAATCAGCAGCATCCCCCACTGTCACACTGCCCTGGGCATCACAGTGTGAGCGTGGCTGTGCTGCCGGGGTGCAGCCTGGAGGGAGGGACCTCAGTGCTCTGGGGTGTAAAAGCAAGATTTGTATCAGGAAGGCACCTCATCCCTGAGATGTGGGGACCTGCAGGTCACACGGCAGTCAGGGTGGCCCCTCTGGGGTGCTCTTTCATGGCCTCACAAAGAGCAGCACAGCTCCACGTGCCAGGAACCAGCTGGGTGTGCACCACCCAGACTGACCTGTCCGTCTGTCCCTGCAGGGAGCAGCTATGTGTCCCTTCCTGAGGAATCCTAACAGCTCTGTGTCCCTTCCTGAGGAATCCTAACAGCTCTGTGTCCCTAAGGAATCCTAACAGCTCTGTATCCCTAAGGAATCCTAACAGCTCTGTGTCCCTTCCTGAGGAATCCTAAGAGCTCTGTGTCCCTTCCTGAGGAATCCTAACCTGTCCGTGCCGTGGGCTGACCACACAAGGAGGGGATGGACACGTGGCTGCCAGGAAGGGAGAAGCACCCCAAGTACAGACAGACAGCACCAGACACAGACAGACCCATTCTCCCTTTGTGCCACTGGAAGCAGCCCAAACTGACATGTTTGCTTTATCACCTTTTGTCTCCCACTTGATTCCCAGTAGCACCTCCCCCATTTTGAAGGTGAGTCAAGCCTAAGGCAGAGCAGGGGGGCAATTCCCCGAGGAGTATGGAAGAGCTGGGGTGATGTCCTGCCTGCAGCATTCACTCAGCTCCAGCGAGGCTGGAGGCATCAGCAAAGAGAGCAGTACCCAAATTTCATTCTGCACTTCGTTTAGTTCCCCATGAAATAATAAGTGCTGGCTGCCTCTGGAGATGGGAGAGGATCAAAGCGAAGCTTCCTCATATGTAGCAGACTCCGAATACCTAATATTCCCTTCTAAAAGGCCTTGTTTTAAACACCAAATACAGAGGCAGATCAAAGCTCAGCTTCTCATTTCTCTAACAGCCCTCAGAAGGCTCCGCCAGCCAGCCCGGCACACACACACACGGGGCTGACACCAATCCAAGGTACATAATTGAACTCTGCTAATTTGTCAAAACCATCACCGCGTGCTATGGAAACAGCCAGGTGCCTTGTTCACAGAGACCTCAGCCGAGGCGCATCCCAAAGCCATGCCCTCTCTTCCCTGGGGTGCTGGGGAGCTTGAACAACAGCTGTGCATGAAAACAGAGTGGGGTATTTCCCTCCTTCCTCTTTTAACAGGTGATGCCAGGAGGGGTGGAGCGATCCCAGACCCAAGCGTGGGGTAGCAGGCTCAGGGTGGTCCAGCCCAAATTAAAGCAGATACCAGAGACAGCTCCAGTGAGGAGCAGCAGCCCACTGAGGACACTCCATGAGACACCCCAGGGTGCCCTCCAGCACATCTCAACCATCACAGGAACAAAAGCATCCCTCTGCCTTTGCACCTCCTGCTCTGCTTTGCATCTGGGCTTCCAGCAACTCTGTACCTGATCTCTGCTTGATGGGGGTGACATCAGCCCTGGACTCAGGGGTTTGTCAGCAGTTATGGGGATCTCCTGGCAGGTCCCAGGGGCTCGGATACAGGGGCTCCCAGCAGGTCCCAGAGGCTCAGACAATGACTAGGGTGCAAGAGAGGGCAGAGAGTCTGTGGGTCTCCAAGACAAATGGGCTTGGGATGGCCCAGCCCCTCGCAGGGTCCCCATACAACACCATCACTTTCCCTGCCTCAGTTTCCTCCAACCCAGGAAGCTGAACAGCATCTGCTGCACATTTCTGTGTTACAGAGCAGCTGCTCTGTGGTCTGAGAAAGCAGAGGGAGGTGCAGGAGCCTCGCCTGTGCCTCCCCTCTAGCAAGGAGGGGCTCATTATACTCATGGAATCCTTAATTAGATGGGCAGGGAGCCTGATATGGCCTTGGAGTTACAATGCTGCTTCTTCTCCCTTATCTTTCTCTATTTGATTTCACCATTGGGCAGGTGCTGCCAGTGACCAGGGGAACTCGGGGCTGCTCAGTCAGACTTGGAGCTGAATGTATTTTGCTGGGCACAAGGCAAACCCCATCCCAGAGCAAAAGAGATGGAGCAGGAGTGGGCTTTGTGCACAGGGCTCTGCCTCCTTGGTTTAGGGGATTTTTGCTACTAATATTTTCCTCTTGAACTCAGAGTGGGACCCGACTGAACACATCCCACCCTGCTCCAGAGAGAGGAACTAAGCATCAAAGCTTTGATATCGCCCTGACGGCCAGCGGGGGATGTGGATTCACATCTTTACAACACTGTCAGGTTCTCTCTCACAGAGACTTCAGTGCTGGTGGAAGGTGAGATGACCGACAGCCCTGGAGACAAGCCATCTGTGCACCACAGCCAGCACGCAAGGAGGTGCCCACATTTCCTGGTACTCCCAGGGGAATGGGAAAGGGGAGAACCAGCCCCCATAGCAAGCAGAGCCTTGGAGTGCACAAACCTGTCGCAAATAGGTTGCAAGAAATTCTGACTTCTGGAAATCCCCAAGGAGTCAGTGCTGAGGGTCAGCAGGAAGGAGCAAACCAGCCATCCCTGGCCCCTGATCATCGTCTGGGATCAGTGCCTTGACAGTACAAGTAATTAGGTTCAATCCTGGAAAATCTTATCCGAGGGTCACTCCAGCCCCTGAGCAGAGAGCTGTGCACAGCCTGACAGCCTCTCTCAGGACTTGTTTCACTTGGAAAAGCAGTCCAAATTCCAGCTCCCTTGAGACTGCATGCCACTAGAGCAGAGCTCACATGGATCCATCAAAGAGAAGTGGAGGGTGGGGAGCTGGTGTGGGCACAGGCAGGGGACCAGGGTGAAGAGAAGGGATGTCTCACTGAAGTGAAGATTTGAGTATGAACAGAGCACTTCTTGGCATAAGCCAGCAGTGCATCTCCCAGCTCAAATCCCAGAGATGGGACTGAGCCCAACAGCAAAGACCAAGACTCCACAGGAAGATCCCCTCTGCTTTATTCCTTACACTCTCCTCCCCTATAATTTCTCTGGAGACTTTCCAAAGACACAGTAACATCGGTGTAAGGGCATCCCACACACCTAGAAGCTGGGAAGGTGAGTGGTGCAGCGTGCTGGGACCACAAAAGATGCTGCCTCTTACTTCTCCATGTATTCCTGCCCTGAAAACCAGGTACCAGTGGGTCTGCTGCTCCTGAGCTACCAGAACAAGCTCTCCCTTGCTCAGTACTGTCCTGTGCGAATGTGTCTCTAATATACCTGGCCAAAGCACTACAGAACCTGCTGTCCTCCTTCTCCAGGAGACACAGGAAACCACTTAACCAACCTGAAGGAAAAGCAAACCTGCACACCTCCTAAGTGGAAACTTCCCATCGTATCGTCTGGGATCAGTGCCTTGACAGTACAAGTAATTAGGTTCAATCCTGGAAAATCTTATCCGAGGAGAGAAACCCCAAGGAATCCCTCTCCTTGGACCTGGTAACTATCTGAAGGCACCTGCAATGACACGCAAGCCTGGTGAAATCGATAGGGGAACATCATTGTAAGAATTAACTGTATCTGACGACGCATCCTTCTCTATTAGAGTTACGATCCAGTCCAATTATGGATCTTGGCTGAACTTGTAATTATGAGTTTGGAGCTAGGACTTCCCACTACGCTATTGCGTTGCTTCCATGAGGGAGAGGAGAGTCAATGAAAGGATAATGGAAAATTCCTTTCAAGGGTGCAGCAATGGCCAAATTTATGTAGACAGGAGGAGAAGTACAATGGGGACTTTATGCAAGACAATTCCCTCAGTTAGCCCCCAGTGAACATGAACAAACCAGGTTCTCACAGCGTTGCTCAAACACTAAGGCAGATCTAACAGCCAGCCCTGCGCGACAGCGCGAGGCAGCTCTGCCTCCTGAATTCCCTTCAAACCCAGCCATCAAAGCTGCCCAGGTGAACAACAGCTTATTCACAGGAAAAGAAAGGAATTCTTCCCATTCATCTGTTCCTTTATATTTGCCCTACAAAGAAGCTTAAACCAACAACCAAAAACCAACATAGACATCAATAAAAATATCTTTGCACCCAGCATCCAGTATGAGCTTTTTTCAAGAGACTGACAGAGCACTTGACCTCAAGAGGAATGGCATCAAGGCAGCCTTGCAAAGATTTATCTGCCATTCATTAAAACACAGTTTTCCATACCTTCCCTGTGCCCTATCGCCCCTTTCCCTAGTGGAAGCTGAAAAAACCCCAAACTTCAGTGACTTTTCCAAAGTACCCAAGGGCTGTCACGCCCTGCCCAGTATCCCTCAATAAGTCACTGAAAAAGCTACTCCAGGCACTTGGGAAATTCGATCCCTGCATCAGCAGTGTTTTGGGACAATTTCTTTTGCCCCTGTTGGCAACACAAGCAATTCCTTCCTTCTGTCACACAGGCACGAAGATGATGAGAGGGATGGAATGCCTTTCCTATGAGGAAAAGCTGAGAGAGTTGAGATTGTTCAGCCTGGAGAAGAGAAGGCTTAGGGGTGACCTAACTGCAGCCTTCCAGTACCTAAACGGAGCTGGAGAGGGACTTTGGAGAAGGGCATGGAATGACAGGGCAAGCGGGAATGGCTTCACACTGACAGAGGGCAGGGTTAGAAGAAATATTGGGAAGAAATTCTTGGCTATGAGGGCGAGGAGGCCCTGGCACAGGGTGCCCAGAGAAGCTGTGGCTGCCCCATCCCTGGAAGTGCCCAAGGCCAGGTTGGACAGGGCTTGGAGCAACCTGGGATAGTGGAAGGTGTCCCTGCCCATGGCAGGGGGTGGAATGAGATGATCTTTAAGGTCCCTTCCAACCCAAACTGTTCCAGGATTCTGATTCTATCATTTTTCCCTAAACACAGTTGTGTTTGTACTGCAACACGTAAGTAACTCACGAATCTTCTCATCCTGTTCATCAAAAGCTCATTTTAAACACGGTGAGGATTTCTTTTGGTTCTAAAACACATGGAAAAGAAAAAAAAAACCACCCAAACATAAAAAATTGAAAGCCCAGCCTTTGAGCAGGAACAACTGCAGCACACCCCTGTGCATGTGTGAGTGTATTCCCGTGTGCAACCATCGAGCTGATCAGAGGTGTTGAGGTGATTTCACATTCAAATAAACATATTGGAAACATTTATGGGAATGGCTCATCATGGAAACAAATGGGGCCGTGTGCTGCTGCGGTGGGCACCGGCATCTATCTGGCTGCTGCGCTCTGCCGAGGCCCGGCTTCCTGCACAAAACAAATGGAGGGAGCAGACCCGCTGTGCAATTTTTAAATTGCTTCCCAACGGAGTTATTTCCCGACAGTGATTTTTCAAACCCAGTAGCAGCAGCAACAGCAGCAAAACTCATCCTGTCCTCCACCAAACAGCTTGGGCTGAGAGTCCCGAACAAAACCGATCCGCCGTGATGCGACCAGAGGAAATGCGGACACTAATTTCAAACTGCAGATGATATTTCAGTTTCTCAGCTTCTCTAACTCACAAAAGAGCCTGAAGGGACTTGGGTCTACAAATCCCTGCCCCAACCCTCATTCTGAATTTGTTCCTTTTAATTGCCTTTGTGCCAAGAGGAAGGCTGGGAAATTTTCATCCAACGGATGCTTTGCATGGGAAATAAAGGGCAGAAAACAGGAGTCTGGAGCAAGGAATTGCCAAGGTAATCATCCCTGACAGCTGCACTGGTGCCAGGACGATGACAGACACAATCACTCCCTCCTGGTGCAGCTCTGGGGAAGTGCCATTTGGAGGGTAACTGATATTAGAAACCATCAGAGAAACCCAGAACCTCAGCAACATAGCAAGGAAATGGGATTTATGGCTCCTGCATGGTGCTGCATCACACAAACAACACATCTTTGGATGTCCTTTAGACTTGGGCAGTATCGGACACTCATGGGGACAGTCCAGGTGCTCAGCCATTTCTCTTCCTCTGACACCAGTGTGCAGTCACACTGTCCTCTCGTACCTTTGCTTCGCCTCCGGCTCCGATACTGCTCCGTGTAGAAGGTGAGCTGGGTTTCATCGTCTGCCTCTGAGCCAGAGTTGCCTTTGGCACGGCCAAACCCGATCCCACCTGCAGGCAATAGAGAGGAAAAAATCAGCCCTGGCAGCTGGGATGCTCAGGAGCAGGTGGAGCTGAGGATTAGCCAGCAACTCCCCCTCCTTGTTAAGGTTCTTTGCTTGGAGTCACCAGTAGTGACCAGGAGCTTTTACCATACATGATTTCATCAAAAATCAAGACCCCACAGTGCCTATAGTGATGTGAATGTAAGAAGACGCTTTCTTACCCTCAGAAATAAAAATACAAATGCATTTCAAGGCACTTGAAATACAAAAATCCCCTGAGCGTGGCAGCTGCTCTCCCCAAGGACACCTCCATGGCGAAATGCAGTGAATTTCAGGCATTTGCTTCAAAGCAAACCCAGCAAGGACAAGGGATACAGGGGGAATACAGCACTTGGGGGGCACCCAGGATCCCCCTGAGGGGCTTTCCTGCCCCTCAGCACCCAGTCTGGCCCATCTGCTCCCCCAGCTTGCTGTGACAGACAGCAGCACAACCCTGCAGCAGTCAGGAGCAGGGTTGGCCATGGTTCACCCGGCCTCTTCCTCTCCAGATACGGTGTGGGATGCAGCAGGAGCCCAGCTGGCTTCATCCCCAGACCCACCAAGGAGTGATGGATGCTTGAAAAGCACCACAGACTCTAACTGGCAGAAGTCCTTCAATCTTTGCAGAGCTTAAAGCAAAGAGGCCTCTGGGGGTTGACAGTGGCCCTTTAAACTGCCATTAAAATATTTTACTGTTTTTAAAAAATCTTTTATTCTAGGCAGCAGCACAATTTCCCCATTTCTTGGCAGAAGAACAGAAAATGAGCGGTGCCTTCTGCCCTCTGAAATCCTTAATCACGGCGATGAGAGGTGGCTGGCAGGAGCCAGCGGGACGCCAGGAGCTCGGCACGTGGCTCCTGCCCTGGCCATGCCCTGACCTGGCCGAGCAGTGCCCTCCAGGGCAGTATCAGCAGCGGGGCAGGAAGAGGCTCTGACGTCTCCTTTGCTCCTGGAAGCAGCAGGAAGGGTCAGTGCTTGCACACAGCAGCATTTAGTGCTTGGACAGAGAGCCTGAGGGCTTTAAAGACCCCAAACCATAACCCACCATCAGCCCCTCCTCAGCCACAAACACCACAAAAAACATCCAGTGCCATGATACACCCACACCAAGGGGTTTGAAAGGCACAGCAGAGTGGTAAGGCCAATAAGGCTTATTTGCAAGAGTGAGGAAAATCTTAATTAACCTGGGCTTCTAACACAGGCCCACGGGCAACCAGCCAGAGCTGCAGCCCTGCTGCACATCCCCTTCTCACTGAGCAGGGGCTGCCGCAGTGACCGGAGCTGGGGGACAGACACCAGCTGTGGGAAGGTCCCCCCACTCCTGAGAGCTCAGCACAGCCCTCACCCCTGCCTGGGACAGGGACCTGGACTCTGCCTGCGCAGGCAGGACATGGCACGTCCCTCTGTCACCTTCCCACGCACCAGAGCTGGCCCCTTTCGCACAGGCAGATGGCTGGGGTGGGCAGAGGCAGCGATGTGGTGCTCTCCGTGCTGTCACACCCTGCTGAGGTGACCAGGCAGCTGGCACAGGCAGCAGCTGCTCCGCCAGCCACCGGCCCAGCCCCCTCCGGCCGCTGCGCGTTTGTGTGCCGGCTGCGTCCCCGTGATGGATGGAGCTGACATGTTAAATTACTCAGGCTGGATGTCTTCAGAGAGCTGGTGACAGCGATATTGCATTTTCTGATTACCCAGCACTGAGCAGGATGTATAAATACAGGAGTTGTGAGACCCGGCGCAGGTCCCCAGCCCGCAGCGGAAACGTCTCCTCTGACCCAACATGCGGTGCCAGAGGTCAGCCTGGAAACACCAGCCTGGGGCACACACACAGGCTGCCAGGGATGAGCTTTTACACCTTCGTGCCATCCAGGGTGCTGGAACACATCTTGGTGGTGGCTTTAAGGATCTTAGAGCCCAGCTGAAGTAACCTGGAGGATGCAATCCTCAAGTAATCCTGCCATGAACCTGATTTCATGTTTAACTGGCCCCAAATCTGACCAAATCAGCCCAGTGAGACATTTACAACTGGGGCAATGCCCCTTCCTCTAGATCCATAACCAGCCTTGGCCACAGGCTGCTCATCAGGGCACAGGGCTGAGGATAATCACAATGAGGCCAAGGATGCTCATGGCAGAGAGCACCCATGTGCAATTACTGATGAACAAGGACAGTATCCAGGTAAAGCCAACCAGCCCTGCCTGGTCGGCATTCCCTTTCCTTCAAAAACAGGGAGAAAACCACCAAGTATCAGAAAACAAGAAGATCCTAATCACTGCAGTGGGTTACAAATTGGAATAAGATGCTTAAAAGACAGAGAACAGGGAAACAGCAGCTTCTCAGAGCTGGGTACCTGTAATGCACTGGTAACTCTCTCCAGCAGCTCCCATGGGGAGATACATGCCCTTTACACCCAGTTTACTCCTGCTTTTGAGACTGGAGAAAAAACAAAGCTCCCCTTCCTCATCCAACCCCTTATCTTCTGCCCAGCTTGCTCACCAGACAGTGGGGCAGGAAGCAGGCGGGGAAGGAGAACTCAAGGAAGATGTTCTTGTTTCTAATCCTGTTTGCAGATTTACAAGCTCGTTAATCCCTTCAAATAGATCTCAGCTCAGCCAGGCGCAGGGGCAGGGCACTTGTTCTGAGTGCAGCATTCATTTAGTGGGGAGCAAGGCGGGGTGCCAAGGAAAACACCTCGTTATGGTGTAATTAAAGATGGTCCCGTTAATGCTGAGTGGGGATAAGGAAATAAAATTCAGGGATCAGAGTTATCCCCAAAGACTTTTTGTTAGCTGAAGCCACTTTAAGATTTTAAAAGCGAGATTTTTGTCATTAAAGAGGAAATAAAAAGCAAACATGACATTTTTAATCCTTTCCCCAAAGCCAGGAGGTCGCGGAACGTCTCAGGGAAAAAACTACAGATGTAAAAGGAATCAAAACGGAGTTAAAATAAAGAAATAAGTAACAGCAGCTATTTGGATAACTCCTATCTGAGGCCAAGCTGACCTCAGACACTTAATCCCGCCAAGTTGGATGTTATAATAGAAGTGGAAGCTTGCTTTTGTCCCCAGCAGTGCCACCTTGGGTGACATCTTTGTGCATCCCTCTGCCCTGCAGCCAATATCAATGGAAAAAGGATTTTCTGCATCCTTTCCCTCCAGAAAAAGGGAAAACCCCTGTACATACCACAGAATTCAAGACCCACAACTTCCCTCGTCGACCATGTTGGGTTCACCCCACTCCATGCTCATTCACCCCATGCAATGCTGCCTGCTGGGTGTTCAACAAGCCCCTCTGTTCCCAGGCTTCCCAGTAAGGACTGGATGAGGAATGCCCTCCCCAGTACAGCAGCGAGGTCCATGCACTAAGAGCTGGCAGGGCAATGCAATTAGCTAAGTGGAAATTTTCAGTTTAATTAATTTAACCCTGAAAAGAGCACCAGACAACTGAAAAAAAAAACCCAAATGTGGTCAGAGAAAGGTAAATTAGATGCAGATTTAAGGAGGGAAAAAAAAATACACAAACATTTTCTTTTGAAACTTACCCAAACTGCCCCCCCCCCCCACCCCCCAA